>CM060423.1:194191275-194265275 GCA_030545235.1 Helianthus tuberosus | reverse complement strand
AAATGCGACCTCTGTGCATTTTTGTTCTTTAACTAAAAGAATGGAATTTCCTGTTCGTGTTTGTTCATTTACTAAACGAACGAACACAAACGAACTTCCCAACGAACGGTTCACGAACTGTTTGCTGGATGTTCAGTTCATTTGCAGCTGTATTTGCAAGTACTATGTAGGACTTCATATGCATTTTTTGTTCTTCAAATCACAAATATCTGATTTTATATATATATATATATATATTAGGACAAAAGCATACATCTACTTCCAGAAGTGGACCAACAAAAGGTAAAAAACGGAGAAATGACCGAAATAAGCCCACCACAGAGTGACGACAACGTTCTCAAAAACCCCAATCTTCTCAATTCTACCAACTTAGCTCCTTCTCACATTAACTCTTCTATTCTTCTTCAATTGGGTAATGAAACCGAAACCCCGTCACCCAAATCAAATTTCGTTGGATTAACAAATTACAGTACACCCATTTCAAAACCGAACACCTTTAGTGATACAGAAAGAGGAATGAGCATGCTTAAACCTGTCATCAGATTTGATGATATTACAACATCCACTACACCGTTGAAAGAATTTAACCTAGGTTCTTCAAGGGTTCGGAAGAACAAATATCGCCAAAGCGGGTCGGTTGACCGGATTTCAAGATCTGGAAATATTGCTACTGCCAATATTGAGGATTCACCTAGCAGCATTGGTGGGTTATTTAACGTAAAAGATTCTGGTAAATCTGCACGGCTGAATCGACTCGGTAGAGATTCTGATGTGGAGGATGTTATGGATGTGTCTTGGAGGTATAATAATATTATCTTTTTTACCTTTCAACTTATTACTCGCTTATTTCATGAAAATCGCAACAGCTGGTTTGTCATTTAGTTTAAGTAATAACTTATAGAGTAAAATGCCAAGATCGTCCTTGAGGTTTGCTCTGTTACATCCAAAATAACCTTTTTTTGTATTTGGACACCTGACTTTTGATTTTGTTGCCATTTCCATCCAAATCACAAACCCAGTTAAAATGTATCGTTAACTCATAGACGATTTTGGCAATTTACCCATTTATTTGTCTGTTTTTAATTTTCTTTTTTATCTTTAAATAAAAATCAATAAAAATACTTATAAATATATTATACATAAACACACGCACACATACGCACAATATTCTTTTTTCTTAAATCCTTCTCATTTATTAGTAATACATATGATTTATAAGCTAGCACTTTCTTTATACTAAAATAATCGATTTAACATGTGTTTATCTATGTCAAATACCTTAAGTACCCTTCAAAACAGAAATGATCAATCTTTTGGATGAAAACCAATGTTATATAATGATATTCTTAAGGGGTAAAAATGTAATATTTGCTCTGTGATCCTCAGCAACAAAAATGAAAGGCTTCCTGTGCAAACAAATATGAACAGTGGGCCCAGATGGAGGTCCGATGATACAAGTGACCATGAAGATCAGCAGAGCCCCGATAGGCTGACAGGTGGCGTTTCCGCAAGAGTATTAAGAAGACACAGGCTCGCTAGAAGATAACTTTGTTCAAGATTTTGCGAACCTAAAAAAGTCTTTTCTTACACCCTCAGTGATCCCGTTCAGATTGATTAAAGATCGGTCATAGTTGATTGATGCCTGGTTCCGGATGGCTTTTTTTTTTGTTTTCTGGCATAGTTTTGTATCTTATGATATGAAGAAGATGAGTACAAATTGTGTTTATTTGAAACTTGTATCGTCATTAAACAACTTAGTTTTGTATTTATCAGCATGTTTTATCATAATCAATGAATCTTTTCTCGAAATTTCATGTTTGATTTTGATTTGATTAACTAAAAGTTGACGGCATCCTTTATGTAGGATGAGATTTGTGCACGACAATATTGAACCATAGTATTACTTCATATGAATTACATTGAAGTGACATACTTTATGGGGCCTATTATTTACTGGATTGTTTGCCAAGGAACAATATGTGTTCGAGATATATGTATATGGCACCGATTGGCCCTATTATGGGTGGTGGTGGAAAGCTATTCGCAGCGCAAATTATCCAAATACTTGCGATCATCGAGCACAACCATGGGTCCCCTTTTCTACATCTTGAAGAAACTCAAGCTGTTGAGGGTTTGACGAAATGGACATGACCAGACATGGCGGATTCACATATGTTTATCATGATGAAGATGCTAGTTTGCGATGAGAAGGATCGAACCGGATGGTACAACCCATCAACGGATCGTCAAACACTGTTGTGTAGCCTACTTTTTCCTCTTTTAGTGCGACAATGTATTTTCATATCATTATAGACAAAGTTATATACAAGCTTGCTTTAAACTAGTTATATATATATGACCATTAGAAGAATGATCGAGTAATAGTATCATCAACGCCGAATCAGCAAAGGGAAACTTTTGTCCGAAATTACCAATAGATCAACGACGGATCCCACGAGAAATTAATGAAAACTGGAAAACTAAACTAGCCGTCGATAACCCACAAAATTGAGCTTATTACTAACTGTTGCTAGGAAAGCCAATCACAGAAGCAATGTTTTTTATACACTGGCCGGCGCAAGTCACCTTCGTAAAACTTTCTGGCCGAATCATAGAAGCAATGTTTTTTTTTTAATCTAGTAAGTAGTATTATCCAGCAACACTTACCTATATCAGAACCTCACATGGACTAATGCTCGGGGGTCATAAATTTCTAAAAATAGAAAAAAACACCATAATGAGAGACACTAACAAACACCTGATTGTTTACGTAATTTGACAAGTATTTAATCCCAATCAATGTGACTTATTAAAAACGTCGTCCCCTGGGGTATGTCACACTCACACACACTTGGACTAGAAGATATATATACTCAAAAGTCTTCCAAGGAAGTTGCCATGCATATTCCTTACGAACCAAACTACACACAATATCATGTAGAGTTAAGTTCAGGTACAAAGAGCCTTACCGTACAAAACGTACGAAAGATCTGAAAAAGCAAAAAAAAAAAAAAAAAAAAATGCGGTGACATTTTTGTAATTATTTGCTCGTAGGGTTATTATCAAAATTACTCTACAAATGATCTTGTAGGGTAATTATGATCTTGTAGGCTAATTTTGTAAAATGATCTTGTAGGGTAATTATCAAAATTACTCTACACGTGTATCAAAATTACTCTGCAAGTTTATCAAAAAACATACAATTCAAAATTACTCTACAAGATCATTTGTAGAGTAATTATGATACTCTACAAAATTAGCCTACAAGATCAAAATTACCTTACAAGATCAAAATTACCGTACAAGATCATTTGTAGAGTAATTATGATACTCTACAAAATTACCATACGAGATCAAAATTACCCTACAAGGTCATTTTACAAAATTACCCTACAAGACCATTTGTAGGGTAATTTTGATAATTACTCTATGAGTAAATAATTACAAAAATACCACCGTGTCTTTTTTATCTTTTCATGCTTTCCATACTTTTTGTATAAAAATGCTATTTGTATTTGATCTTTTACCGTATTATGCATCTATGTATATCTTGTAGTTGGGATAGAAAAAGCCAAATATCTTGTTTCTTGTAGTTGGGATATAGAAAGCCAAATACCTTGTAGTTGGGATATAAAAAGTTAAAAAGTTGGTTTGACTATCAAAACAGAGATCTCTATTTCTCCTCTACGTTCGTCTCTTTTGCGTATCTCTGTAGTTGGTCTTTTTGCCAAATTGCAAAACATGGCCTTTGATTTCTTTAATATCTTGCACTTCCTTCTTAGGTATGTTTTTCTTCCTAATTATTAGTTAATTTATAAACTGTTGGCTTTACTCAGGTTTGTTCGTAGGTAGCGGGTCACGAGTCAAGAGTTGGTTGCATGGAATAAGCTTAATCTTCAAAGGTCACGTGTTGCATGGATGCAGGGACTTGAAGACTAAAAGCATTTTATTGTTTTATATTTAGCTTATTTAATAGTTAGATTGATAAATTGGTTTGAGTGAACGTTAGGTTCTCCAAGTGGGTAGAAGAAGTCATGGGTTTTTACCACGTTTTTAAGAGAGAATATCCTTTATTCTTTTTTTTTTATTCTTAAGTAACTTGTCTTGTGGGCTTAAGGATCCGGAGAAATCTATCTTTCAAGGCTTGATCATCATTGCTTGTTGGAGTCTTTGGAAGGCGAGGAATGAAGCGAGATTCAGAAATTACAGCCTTAGAGTTGAGAGGGTCATTAGCGAGGTGAAGTCGCTTGGGTACCTTTGGGTTAGAAATAGAACGAAATTTAAGAACTTAACTTGGGATAATTGGTGTAAATTTGTAATTATGTAATTGCTGTTGTGTTTGTTTTGCCTCCCGAGTTTCGGGGTGGTGGTTTTCTAATGAAGTTTACATTTAAAAAAAAGGCTATAAATAGCCATGTTCAACAGTGAATAGAAGTGCAGCTTTTAACCTCTCTTCATTCTCTTCATATACAGTGTTTTTTTTATCATTCTATATTTGAGAGTTTAACACACCCATAGTGCCAAAGGCTAACACTTTAATTTGGTCACTTTATATTTCTTGGATAATGGTTACATATCTCCCGAGTACATCCAGTATAGGCGCTTCTCGTCTCAATCTAACGTCTTTAGTTTCGGTGTGCTGGTATTAGAAGTTATAGCAGGTCAAAAGAATGTACCTTCATCTAATGATGCGCGAAGCCAAACGCTTCATAACTTTGATAATATTTGTAAGCTAATTACTCCCTTGCGAAAATTGACTTTTACTGTTGCACAAATCGCTGCTCCTAATCCAATACCAGATCCAATCCCAACTAACTAATTATGATAATCCAACTACATCAAATAGTATGTCAGTATCTCTATAATTGTATAGATTATAGATATTTTAGTTTAAAGATACTATCATTTGATATTTTAAATCAGGGCATGCTCAAAAACAGACAAGAGATAGTTGTAAAAAGGCTAAAAACGGTATCTACTCAAGGTGGCAAAGAATTCAAGAATGAAGTTGAGCTACTTGCGAAACTTAATCACCAACTTTGTGGTTATAACATTGAAGGCATCGAACACCTTCTAATTTATGAGTTACTGCCACATGGAAGTCTTGATAAATAAATATTTGGTAAATTTTCCTGGGTAGCTGAATTTACACTTGTAATCATAGCAGTTAATTTTCATTGTAAAGAGAAATCTGTAAAAACTAAGGTAAAAGATTCTTTTCACGCATTTGGATATATGTAGTGACAAAGCCAAATATTTGTGTTATGTCACGTAGGAAATAGGTTAGGTAATTTGTCACACCCTGACTTTTGCGGAAGCGTATGATGTGTGACTTGTTCAATACATTGCATTCAATCATAATAAACAACTATATGATCAAAACGATGTTCATCCATTCATTAAGTTTAAAATATTACAACACCAGTCATTTAAGTTTCAAACAACACAACCTTTGACTAAGTTACAAACCAACAAAAGTGGATGACATCTAACTTGGAATTTACTTCTAGAAACAACACCCGCGCCCAAGATCCAACTTGTTACCTGAAATACATGTAATTTTGAAAAACATCAACAAAAGTTGAGCGAGTTCATGCGTTTTATATGAGTACTGATAAGCTTGTAAACATTTGAGAGACTCCTTTGAAAAACATGTATGAAAAGCGTCTATGAACAAATCAAATTACTGTTTTGCAAAGACATTAATGTATGTGAAGACATAGGGAGCACTCAAAATGAGTAGGCTTATACCCTCGTCGATTTCCCTCGACTGTGTCGAATTCACCTTGACTGTGTCAATTTACCTTGACTGTGTCAGATTACCCTTGACCGTTGTCGAATTATGTAACACCTTGAAAATTCACGCCCTATAATGTATTGACACGTGTCATAAGCTTGAACGTGTGAAAGAATACTCTAAAGGGACTAAAGTTGACAAACATGGAAAGTATGTGAATATAAGGGTTCAAAACGTCAACAAGGGATAAATATACTTTACAGTAACCCTACATGATGCTCATACTCTTAAACGAATGAATCATGGATCATACGAAGCTAATTGTGAAAGAAAGTGAGAGATTACAAACTACAGGGGTTAAATGTGTCAACATGTTTAAGGTATACCTCTGAGTGACCTTTTAGCAAACCCGAAGCTTTGTAACGGTAAATTATGCTCACTAAAATGTGGGATAAAAATTTCATAAAGTTTCGTTATCGTATGAGAAAGTTATGATCAAATTCGTATGCGAGGGGTTAAAGCGCCAACGTTGAAAATTATGGCTTTTCGGGTAATAACAAAGTGGCCAAGGATTTAACAAAATGGGTATAAGTCTTGAAGCCCTTATAGGTAAATTTGGAGGGCTCATAATGCAAGAAATAAAGTGGAATGCCCTTTCGAAGAACCAAGAGCCAAGATGCAACAACTAGAAAAGTTCTTAACCTGACAGCATGACTCAGGCGGGCCGCGTAAGCCTTAACAGAAGCTTACGCGGGCCGCGTCCGATCCCCAGATGCAGAAAAGTGAGACAACAGCCTGTTTAAGCGCAATAACCAACTTAAAACAGATATTTCCACTCCATGGGCGACCCCTACATGCTTTTTAGACCTTAGGGAACATCTGTGGATGATCCATGACCAATGGTAGACTTAGATGTCAATAATCTAGTGAGATTAAAGCACTATATAAAGGGTCATTAGTTACAACTTTTGATCACACCTTCCATCTGCATTCTTGAAGACTTCTGGAGCTCCAAAGCAGACCCAAGTCATCCCTAGTCGTGCATAGGACTTTGGTAAGTACCATTGACCTTCCTTAATTGAGTTTTTACTTAGTTTTAGCTTAAAAGTCAAACCGTCATAATTACCGTTTGACTTAGAGATTAATCATTAATGGTCCAGTGATTAGTCGAATTGAAGGTAGTTATAAGTTAGTAATTATGTGGGCATTAAACCCTTAAAAATGGCACCCTCTAATTCCCGCTCTAACTAGATCAAATGTCGGGTCAAAGTTGTTTAGAAAAAGTCAACAGAAACTTAAATTGCAAATTAACATGTAATTAGCAATGTTGAAGGCATGTAACCTATTTTATCACTCATATAACTTGGTAATAAGTATAAGTACATGTCTAAACATGTTCGACCCGACAATTTTCTGTTTAGACCCGGTTCAGAACCGAAAGTCGCAAAACCTTGACTTTTGCTTTGACTTCAGTTCTAACCCGATTTAGTATGATTTGGAAATTCCTTAGAGCTTCCTTAGGACCAGGCTACATGATAGTATAACCCTCTGTGGTTATACACCTTGGTTCATTAGCTATCCAATTAATATGCATGATTCCGTTAATTGCTTAAATGTTGACCAATATGCCCTTTTGACCATAAAACGAGAATTTTGGATATATGAAAGGATAATAATCTTTGTTACTGATTTATAAACATGTCCCTAAATTTTCACATCAGTTGGAGGTCTAGATTAAGAGTTATGCTCATTAGCGTAATTAGAACGCCTTTTAGTAATTAAACGGCGTCATTAGCATAAAGCCTATCTAAACCCAATTTTTGACACCAAAACTTTTACCCACTGATGTATTATAATATTTTGGGATTTTTGAAGATTTTTAATTATTTTTAACCTGCTCGTAACTTAAGGTTATGGCGTTAATTCGGTAGATACCGATTATACCCTTTTTGGTTATAAAATGAGTTCTACATAATATTTTGACACCAATCCAATTGCTACTGATTTTAAATAATAAATAAAGTATTTTGAACTTTATAACCTGATCAGAAAACTCAGATTTCCTGTATAACCCGGAAATCGCTTAAAATGGCTTTTTACGCGTATTAAACACATAGTTTAGGTTTAAAACCATTTTTGGCACTTAGGACTTATCACAACTGATATGACCTGTTAAAATAAGTTATTTTACTGATGTATTCAGACCCGAATCTCAGAGTTTCATTTAATCTCTTTTATAATCTTTAAAATGACCAAAATACCCCTACGGGGCTTAATTTGAGATTAAACTCGTTTTGGGCATAATGGAAGGTATCCTACTGATATCACAACATATTTAAAGCATATTGACTTAGGAAACCTGTATATGACTCTTACGGTTACCCGTTACGCCTCTTGCGCGTTCGGTTCGGTTTATGTAACTAGTTTGCATAAATTAGCCGAAACGGGTCAAACCTTATCGTTTTTATCTCAAAATCCAGAATGTGTTTAGATTACCCATATAATACAAGTCTTCAAACTTTTCGGGTCTAAATCACATTCTATTCCGGTCTTCGCTTAATCGTGCGTTTGAACCGTATCTTTCTTTAAAATTAACCGGTCTAAGTTTAGGCTTAATCAAAGACCCGTTAGGATTCTAATAGGTTATAATAAACCTTCGTTCCAGAATAGAAGCCCCGGTAAAAGCTACACGCACTTGCTATTTGTGATTGATACTTGCAAAGGTAAATACTTTTAACTTATTTTCCCTTATACGGGCTTGGGGTACGGTATATAAAATACCGCTTGGTCCGGCATTGAATCTTTAATCGAATAGTGGTTAAATCATTGATATGCTCCGTTTTGAAATGTTTTGTTTGCTTAAAGCCTTTGGGGGGTTAATGACCATGTCCCGGATATCCTTGGCATCATCTTACGAGATGGCCACGACCTAAGCACGGAGTGGTGTGTCTATTGATCTTTAACCCGGTCTACGGATCGGGCTACTGAACGCATAAGGAACATGTAAATCTTTTACAAGATTATATTCAAATAATTATCCCAAGTTATAAAAAGTTTGTGCCACGTGCATTCAAATCAATTTTATTAAACTTTTCAAAATGAGTCAGTTGAATGTATTTACCAGTGTAAACTGACGTATTTTCCCAAAAAGGTTAAGTGCAGGTACTACGCGAACTAGGCTGGCTTTCTCCTAGCGTCCACAATAAGTCTCGCAAGCTTGGATGTTAAAACTGTTGAACAATGTTTCCTATTTATTTTTGATCCACCCGTGGATTATTTTCAACTGTTGTGATACTTGATATTACAATTTATTAAAGTTGAATTATATCTATCTTTTGCTTCCGCTGTGCATTTAAATATTGTGTTATTTGATTGTAATGTTACCAACCACGTCACGATACTCCCCACCGGGCCCACCGGTAATACGTGGAAATATCGGGGTGTGACAGGTTGGTATCAGAGCCAACATTGAGTGAATTAAACACTAGCTTTTTGTGTTTAATCTCAATGACACAATTGCACATTCCTAAATTTTCGAGTCTAGACAAAGAACTTAGGACAAATCCAAATTTGTTTTTAATTTTAACTTTGTCCTTTATATATCTTGTTGTATCTTTTATTATTTTGACAGGAAATATGCCGCCAAGATTTAGAAGAGGAGGAAGAGGCAAGCGGCCGATCACCGCCCCCAACGATCACGAAGCCGGGCCTTCGCACCGGCGAACTCCTTCTACCACTATGAGTGCCGATCCTCAGGGAAACAGGAGGAACCTTTTTGAGCCCGCTAGACGGTCTGTCTTGCATAGTTCAACACCTCCTTACCGTCACTCTTTTGGGCCGCACTCAGAAAACGAGCCCGATAACCCACAACCTTCATATATACCTCTCCAGCGATCCCTTTCGCACAATTCCTTTGGCAACCCTACTCCTGTCTTTCAGGGCCGGTTCAACCCGGCGAACTATATTCAAGAACCAGTGGGTTTTAACCCATTGGGACCAGAGGACCACTTCTCAGAAGACAATACAATGGATATGGACGAGGACACGGATCCCGTCGAACCTGCAAGCGGTACCCCTAACCATCCCATCGAGATCTCAGATGGATCTTCCTTCCACGGATTACCCTACGGTGGCCCAGACAGTTATCAAGCGAGGTTTAACCAGCATGAATGGTACTTCACACCTTCACACCTTCTCACCATTCATCGCCCCACCACCAGCAGCAGCAGCAGGATCCCTCCGGGGATTCGCGATTCGTGGCAGTCACGCTACCGCCTCCACCGCCGCCAGTTCATCAAGCACCTCCAGAACCACCAAGGCGTAGGAGAACAGGCGCAAGAATATCCGCGCGAGGAGGGGATTTTCACTTTAGCACCCCTCGACACTCCAGTGGCACTCACTACCTGCCACTACATGAAGACCCACAAATGGGTGGGCCTTCGAACCCAATTCCTGAGGTGAATTCTGCACCAGTTGCACCACAACCACCACCGATGGGTTTTGATAACCCGATTCCTGCATACGCCGGTTCAACGGCGTACAATCCGTTTGAGCAGCCGGTTCACACGCATTATAATTACGCTGAAGCCGACCCGTACCTGGTCGCGGCAAACTACAACGCCCTACATCCGGAAGGACCGTACGGAGCTCCTTGGGGAGTGGGATATCCAACTCATGGATATCAAGTACCTGCTCGACCACCGATTCGGCAACAGTCGCAGCCACCACGATTTTCCCCACCTGAACAGGAGGAGATCCTCCAAAGACTTAGTTGGGTGGAACATGAGTTCCAGGAAGAACGTAGGAACAACAGGGGTTTCCTCAAGGGCCTAGCGAGCTTGTTAAAGGGGAAGAAGAAGAGGGATCATTAAATCCCTATACGTATTGTTGTATTTCTTATTTCAATCAAGTCCCTGCGTGGACATTCATCTTTGTATTTAGTCCCTGCGTGGACATGTATCTGTGTATTTAGTCCCTGTGTGGACTTATCTTTTTAGTCCCTGCGTGGACATCTGTTTTAGTATTTGGTCCCTGCGTGGACTTGTTTTATCGGTTTAGCCCCTGCGTGGGCAAATTGTTTCTGTTAAAAGTCCCGTTTAGGGCAACGTGTAATCCCTTTTAAATTAATGGAATGTTAAGTTTATAAATTTCACTTTTGTCATATATGCATAAATATATTATACCTGAAATAAATAAATCAAAAAAATCATTCATTCTATAATTAATCTGCCTATTAAATATTAAATAAGAATCTTAAAGGTATAACCTAGCCTGCATGTCATTATAAGACTCGACCAAGATGGTAAGACCTGTTTAAAAGATTCGGATCCCTGTTAACATCTGAAAACATGTTAACGCTCCTGGCAGACGTGATTCGTTAAAAATCACACACGTCATTCTTATATAAGGATTCTTCAAAAGATTCCTAACTTAACTTAATGATCTATAGATCATGGGTTTAAATCATCAATTAAGATGATCATATGTTGACCATACATTGGTAATATAGTGCCTACGGGCCATACTCATTGTCATATAAGACAAAAGACAGTAGTAGTCTACGACTCCCTGTCAGAAAAGGTAAAGAACTATGTTCAAACCTTCATGCTTTGATTCTCTGAAATCATGGTTTATAATTTAAAATGTCCCTGTGACTAGGCCTTTTTGTGCTAATAATACTGTTGTTATTTGATAATTAGGATAAGTTATAATAAAAATCCAAAATAAACGTGAGTAACAAATTAACCAAATATGGTCCATGTTTACCATGGTTAATGAATTGCCATAAAAGACAATTCCATAATAAACTCCCAAATAAATTTTTGTCAATATCTTATGTAACAGATCAAGATACAATGGCTGACTCGGATGAGATTAACAGTCACCCACTGGGGAATCAGGATGATGCCCGAATTAATATAGCGGGTGCTGAACTGCAAGCGTTAATAGACAACGCTGTTACGAAAGCCATAGAGCGGCAGTATCTGGAATATGGTGGGACTCGAAGTAGGACCCTATCCGCACCACATTCTAAGCCGAAGACTCATTCTGAGGCTCATAGCAAGCCTCCTCCAAGAAGGAAGAACCAAAGAAAGTTGATGACGATCGTCAGTCCTCAAATCAGCAAAGTGTTCCATCTCAAAAGGTCGTACTGAATCAAGGACCCCGTGATAAGGGTTGCTCCTACAAATACTTTGTTTCATGCAAACCCAGGGATTTCACTGGGGAAAAAGGAGCAATAGACTGCATGACATGGTTGGATGAGATGGACACCGTGGTTGATATCAGCGGGTGCGTTGAAAAGGATGTGGTAAAGTTTGTGTCTCAATCGTTCAAAGGTGAGGCCTTAGCCTGGTGGAGATCGTTGATTCAAGCTACAGGGAAGATTCCACTGTTCAATATGACATGGGAACAATTCATTGCCCCCATCAAGGAGAACTACTGCCCTCAGCACGAGGTTGAGAAGATTGAGTCGGATTTTCTGTCTTTGGTGATGAAAAACCTGGATTGCCAAGCTTACCTTACGAGCTTCAACACAATGTCAAGATTGGTTCCGTATCTGGCAACCCCGGAACCCAAAAGAATAGCTTGTTTCATTGGGGGATTAGCCCCAGAGATAAAGGCAAGTGTAAAAGCCTCTCGGCCAGCTACTTTCAGATCTGTAGCTGATATATCTTTGTCCCTCACACTGGACGCGGTCAGGCAGAGATCGCTGAGGAACACGGATGCCGAGAAAAGGAAGCGTGAAGATGACAATTCACGAAGGTCAGACAAGAAGCACCGGGGAAACAATGACCACAAGAAGGGGTCAGGTTCTAAGAAGGATGGGCATCAATCGGGAGATAAGCCCAAGTGTAAGATTTGTCAGAAGCACCACTTTGGGAGGTGCAGACTTGACACAAAATCCCAATCTCAGCAGAGGCCTTGTGGTATTTGCAAATCTACGGAACATAAAACCCTAGAGTGCAAGAAGCTGAAAGACGCAACGTGCTACAGTTGCAACGAAAAAGGGCATATTAAGACAAATTGCCCGAAATATGCAAAGAAAGCTGATGAAGGAAAGAAGACCAATGCTAGGGTCTTCAGGATGGATGCAAAGGAAGCTGTGCAGGACGACAATGTGATCACAGGTACCTTCCTCATAAATGATGTCTATGCAAGAGTACTTTTTGATTCAGGCACTGATACGTCTTTCGTAGATAATAAGTTTTGCAAATTGCTGAATTTACCTGTTAAAACCTTAAGTGTGAAATATGAGGTGGAATTAGCAGACGGCACCTTAGAAACCGCCTCAACCATATTGGATGGATGTTTTATATCCATTAAGAACCACTCTTTTCCTTTGTCCCTACTTCCTTTGAAGTTAGCCAGTTTCGACATAGTTTTGGGTATGGACTGGTTATCTCATAACCATGCCCAGATTGTCTGCAATAAGAAGCAAGTGGTGATCAAGACTCCGTCTGGTGAATCACTTACCATTCAGGGAGATACCCAGTATGGACTGCCTGAGCAAGTGACTATGCTCAAGGCCTCTAGATGCTTGAAGAAGGGTTGTGTCATCTACATGGCACAAGTGACTATTGATGAGCCGAAACCAAAGATTGAGGATATCCCTGTCATTTCTGAATACCCTGAAGTTTTTCCTGAAGAACTACCTGGTTTACCACCAGATAGGCAAGTGGAATTCAGAATCAACATCATCCCTGGAGCAGCACCTGTTGCTAGAGCACCTTATAGGTTGGCACCAACAGAGATGAAGGAATTGAGAACACAACTCGATGAATTGCTAGCCAAAGGTTTCATTGGACCTAGTTCGTCTCCTTGGGGAGCACCAATCTTATTTGTCAAAAATAAGGATGGATCGATGCGTCAGTGCATCGATTACCGTGAGCTTAATAAGGTCACTATCAAGAATAGGTATCCATTGCCCAGGATCGACGATCTGTTCGATCAGCTTCAAGGGGCAAGTTACTTCTCTAAGATTGACTTAAGGTCAGGCTATCACCAACTGAAGGTTAGAGATGAGGACGTACACAAGACTGCATTTAGGACTCGTTATGGTCATTACGAGTTCCTAGTGATGCCTTTTGGGCTCACTAATGCACCAGCGGCATTCATGGATCTCATGAACCGTGTCTGCAGGCCATACTTGGACAAATTTGTTATCGTATTCATTGACGACATTCTGATTTATTCAAAGAATCAGGCCGACCATGAGAAACATCTTCGATGTATTCTTTCACTACTTCAGCAGGAGAAGCTCTACGCCAAATTCTCTAAGTGTGAATTTTGGCTTCGTGAAGTCCAATTTCTTGGATATGTGGTTAGTGAACGCGGAATCCAAGTAGATCCCGCTAAGGTTGAAGCTGTCATGAATTGGCAAGAGCCGAAGACGCCCACATAAATTCGTAGTTTCTTGGGATTGGCAGGATACTACCGGCGCTTTATTGAAAATTTTTCAAGGATTGCTGCACCCCTAACTTCTTTGACTAGGAAGAAAATAAAGTTCGATTGGGGCCCTAAACAGCAAGAATCCTTTGATATCCTTAAGCAAAAGCTGAGCAATGCACCTGTGTTGACATTGCCTGATGGAGTAGAAGATTTTGTGGTTTACTGCAACGCATCACACACTGGCATGGGATGTGTGCTTATGCAGAAAGGCAAGGTTATTGCATATGCTTCACGTCAGTTAAAGGTGCATGAAAAGAATTACACCACCCATGATTTGGAGTTGGGTGCCGTTGTATTTGCACTAAACCTATGGAGGCACTATTTGTATGGCATCAAGTGTGTGATCTATTATGATCACAAGAGCCTCCAGCACCTGTTTAACCAAAAGGATTTGAACATGAGGCAACGACGTTGGATGGAAACTTTGAATGATTATGATTGTGAGATAAGATACCATCCTGGCAAGGCGAATGTAGTCGCCGATGCCTTGAGTCGAAAGGAAAGGGTGAAACCCATCCGAATCAATGCCAAGAGCATTGAGATAAAGAATGGTTTGAACGAAAGGTTGTTAGCTGCACAGAAGGAAGCCGTGTTAGAAGCTAACTATCCTAATGAAAAGCTAGGAGTAACCGAAGAACAGCTATCTCAGGGCAAGGACGGAATTCTGAGATTGAATGGACGAATATGGGTTCCAGTTTGTGGAGGACTTCGAGATATTATCCTCCAGGAAGCCCACAATTCTAAATACTCCGTTCATCCTGGAGCCGACAAGATGTACCAGGATTTGAAAGCAAAATTTTGGTGGATAGGCTTGAAGAAGTCTATAGCCACCTATGTAGCTAAATGTTTGACATGTGCGCAAGTCAAAGCTGAACACCAAAAGCCGTCAGGTTTGCTACAACAGCCTGAACTTCCCACGTGGAAGTGGGAAATGGTGACGATGGATTTCATCACCAAGTTGCCAAAAACAAGGAAAGGAAATGATACGATATGGGTGATAGTAGATAGACTGACTAAGTCAGCACATTTCCTACCCATCAAGGAGACCTATAGCTCCGACATGTTAGCCCAATTATACGTAGATAAGATTGTATCTCTACATGGCGTTCCTATATCTATTATCTCTGATAGAGATACTAGATACACGTCACATTTTTGGAAAAAGTTTCCAACAATCTTTGGGCACGCGCTTAAATTTCAGTACGGCTTACCATCCTCAGACGGACGGACAGAGTGAGCGTACAATCCAAACGTTGGAAGACATGCTTCGTGCATATGTGATTGACTTAAGTGGTAGTTGGGATAACCACCTACCACTAATCGAGTTCTCATATAACAATAGCTACCATTCGAGCACTAAAGCTGCACCTTTCGAGGCCTTGTACGGTAGAAAGTGCAGAACGCCCGTTTGTTGGGCGGAAGTTGGAGATGTCCAACTGACAGGACCGGAAATAGTCTTTGAAACGACGGACAAGATTGTCCAGATTCGTGACCGCCTGAAAGCTGCCAGGGATAGGCAGAAAAGCTACGCAGATCTAAAGCGTGAACCTCTGAAATTCGAGGTAGGTGATAAAGTGTTGCTTAAAGTATCACCCTGGAAGGGAGTGATGCGATTTGGTAAGAAAGGTAAGTTAAGCCCGAGATACATAGGACCATTCGAGGTCATCGAATGTGTCAGATCGGTTGCTTATAAGTTAAAATTACCTGAAGAGCTCAGTGGTATTCACGATGTATTCCACATCTGCAATCTGAAGAAGTGTTTCGCTGATGAATCACTAGTCATACCACATACAGATGTGCACATAGAAGAGAGCTTGAAGTTTGTTGAAAAACCTGTGTCGATCGAGGATCGACAGGTTAAAAAGCTTCGAAGGAAGCATGTACCGATCGTAAAGGTTAAATGGGATGCCCGTAGAGGTCCCGAGTACACGTGGGAGGTAGAGTCCACAATGAAAGAAAAGTACCCTCATTTGTTTCAGTAAATCTCGAGGTCGAGATTTCTTTTAAGGGGGTGAGGATGTAATACCTCGAAAATTCACGCCCTATAATGTATTGGCACGTGTCATTAGCTTGAACGTGTGAAAGAATACTCTAAAGGGACTAAAGTTGACAAACATGGAAAGTATGTGAATATAAGGGTTCAAAACGTCAACAAGGGATAAATATACTTTACAGTAACCCTACATGATGCTCATACTCTTAAACGAATGAATCATGGATCATACGAAGCTAATTGTGAAAGAAAGTGAGAGATTACAAACTACAGGGGTTAAATGTGTCAACATGTTTAAGGTATACCTCTGAGTGACCTTTTAGCAAACCCGAAGCTTTGTAACGGTAAATTATGCTCACTAAAATGTGGGATAAAAATTTCATAAAGTTTCGTTATCGTGTGAGAAAGTTATGATCAAATTCGTATGCGAGGGGTTAAAGCGCCAACGTTGAAAATTATGGCTTTTCGGGTAATAACAAAGTGGCCAAGGATTTAACAAAATGGGTATAAGTCTTGAAGCCCTTATAGGTAAATTTGGAGGGCTCATAACGCAAGAAATAAAGTGGAATGCCCTTTCGAAGAACCAAGAGCCAAGATGAAACAACTAGAAAAGTTCTTAACCTGACAGCATGACTCAGGCGGGCCGCGTAAGCCTTAACAGAAGCTTACGCGGGCCGCGTCCGATCCCCAGATGCAGAAAAGTGAGACAGCAGCCTGTTTAAGCGCAATAACCGACTTAAAATAGATATTTCCACTCCATGGGCGACCCCTACATGCTTTTTAGACCTTAGGGAACATCTGTGGATGATCCATGACCAATGGTAGACTTAGATGTCAATAATCTAGTGAGATTAAAGCACTATATAAAGGGCCATTAGTTACAACTTTTGATCACACCTTCCATCTGCATTCTTGAAGACTTCTGGAGCTCCAAAGCAGACCCAAGTCATCCCTAGTCGTACATAGGACTTTGGTAAGTACCCTTGACCTTCCTTAATTGAGTTTTTACTTAGTTTTAGCTTAAAAGTCAAACCGTCGTAATTACCGTTTGACTTAGCGATTAATCATTAATGGTCCAGTGATTAGTCGAATTGAAGGTAGTTATAAGTTAGTAATTATGTGGGCATTAAACCCTTAAAAAGGGCACCCTCTGATTCCAGTTCTAACTAGATCAAATGTCGGGTCAAAGTTGTTTAGAAAAAGTCAACAGAAACTTAAATTGCAAATTAACATGTAATTAGCAATGTAGAAGGCATGTAACCTATTTTATCACTCATATAACTTGGTAATAATTATAAGTACATGTCTAAACATGTTCGACCCGACAATTTTCTGTTTAGACCCGGTTCGGAACCGGAAGTCGCAAAACCTTGACTTTTGCTTTGACTTCAGTTCTAACCCGATTTAGTATGATTTGGAAATGCCTTAGAGCTTCCTTAGGACCAGGCTACATGATAGTATAACCCTCTGTGGTTATACACCTTGGTTCATTAGCTATCCAATTAATATGCATGATTCCATTAATTGCTTAAATGTTGACCAATATGCCCTTTTGACCATAAAACGAGAATTTTGGATATATGAAAGGACAATAATCTTTGTTACTGATTTATAAACATGTCCCTAAATTTTCACATCAGTTGGAGGTCTAGATTAAGAGGTATGCTCATTAGCGTAATTAGAACGCCTTTTAGTAATTAAACGGCGTCATTAGCATAAAGCCTATCTAAACCCAATTTTTGACACCAAAACTTTTACCCACTGATGTATTATAATATTTTGGGATTTTTGAAGATTTTTAATTATTTTTAACCTGCTCGTAACTTAAGGTTATGGCGTTAATTCGGTAGATACCGATTATACCCTTTTTGGTTATAAAATGAGTTCTACATAATATTTTGACACCAATCCAATTGCTACTGATTTTAAATAATAAATAAAGTATTTTGAACTTTATAACCTGATCAGAAAACTCAGATTTCCTGTATAACCTGGAAATCGCTTAAAATGTCTTTTTACGCGTATTAAACACATAGTTTAGGTTTAAAACCATTTTTGGCACTTAGGACTTATCACAACTGATATGACCTGTTAAAATAAGTTATTTTACTGATGTATTCAGACCCGAATCTCAGAGTTTCATTTAATCTCTTTTATAATCTTTAAAATGACCAAAATACCCCTACGGGGCTTAATTTGAGATTAAACTCGTTTTGGGCATAATGGAAGGTATCCTACTGATATCACAACATATTTAAAGTATATTGACTTAGGAAACCTGTATATGACTCTTACGGTTACCCGTTACGCCTCTTGCGCGTTCGGTTCGGTTTATGTAACTAGTTTGCATAAATTAGCCGAAACGGGTCAAACATTATCGTTTTTATCTCAAAATCCAGAATGTGTTTAGATTACCCATATAATACAAGTCTTCAAACTTGTCGGGTCTAAATCACATTCTATTCCGGTCTTCGCTTAATCGTGCGTTTGAACCGTATCTTTCTTTAAAACTAACCGGTCTAAGTTTAGGCTTAATTAAAGACCCGTTAGGATTCTAATAGGTTATAATAAACCTTTGTTCCAGAATAGGAGCCCCGGTAAAAGCTACACGCACTTGCTATTTGTGATTGATACTTGCAAAGGTAAATACTTTTAACTTATTTTCCCTTATACGGGCTTGGGGTACGGTATATAAAATACCGCTTGGTCCGGCATTGAATCTTTAATCGAACAGTGGTTAAATCATTGATATGCTCCGTTTTGAAATGTTTTGTTTGCTTAAAGCCTTTGGGGGGTTAATGACCATGTCCCGGATATCCTTGGCATCATCTTACGAGATGGCCACGACCTAAGCACGGAGTGTAGGCGTACACTCGTCAGTGCCTAAATAAATAATGTGGTGTGTCTATTGATCTTTAACCCGGTCTACGGATCGGGCTACTGGACGCATAAGGAACATGTAAATCTTTTACAAGATTATATTCAAATAATTATCCCAAGTTTTAAAAAGTTTGTGCCACGTGCATTCAAATCAATTTTATTAAACTTTTCAAAATGAGTCAGTTGAATGTATTTACCAGTGTAAACTGACGTATTTTCACAAAAAGGTTAAGTGCAGGTACTACGCGAACTAGGCTGGCTTTCTCCTAGCGTCCACAATAAGTCTCGCAAGCTTGGATGTTAAAACTGTTGAACAATGTTTCCTATTTATTTTTGATCCACCCGTGGATTATTTTCAACTGTTGTGATACTTGATATTACAATTTATTAAAGTTGAATTATATCTATCTTTTGCTTCCGCTGTGCATTTAAATATTGTGTTGTTTGACTGTAATGTTACCAACCACGTCACGATACTCCCCACCGGGCCCACCGGTAATACGTGAAAATATCGGGGTGTGACAAATTACCTCGACTGGGACACCAAAGCACTCAAGTGGTCACATAAGGACCATGAGTAGGGCTCGGCCGTACCTGTTAGATCTAACCTTCGTCCCTATTTATTATGAGAGTTAATGGCATTTCAATTTCAATCTATGCTCACATGATCTATAATTCATTTCATAGCCAAATCATAACATTTAAACATATGCAACATGTATTCCACCCTTATAAATTCGAAAACAGTTAAGAGAAAATGGGGACATGAACTCACAGTTTTGCGTTCTTCAATCCGACGTAACTCAAGCTGCTACTAGTATGCACGACTACCTACAACGTACTACGGTCTATTAGACGAGCGGGTCGTGCCTTGACTTAGTATTAATTAGTGTCTTTGAGTTACGTTTCTTTGTGTCCTTGATATTATTCCAAGTTATATAATTATTTGTTAAAATAATAAATATTTTAACTTAAATTATATTTATGAACTTTGGAATATTAGTTAAAATAATACATTTTAACTTGTCAAGTTTATGTATTTGTACTTGTATAACTCCCCAAGGATGGGTATATTTTTATTCGTATTCTTATCCTTCTATATTTTTGCCAAGTATCGATGGCGTATTCCGGTGTGTAATTATACGTACGAGAATACGTATTTTTATTGTGTTTATTAAGTATCTCATACTTAATTTTTGTATTAACCTTTCCGGAATAATATTTCTAATAAAAATTACATCAATATATATTTCCAAAATATATATTTTAGGAAATATTACATAGAAAAATTATTTAGAATTTTTCCTTGGAAAAAATATTTATACTTTTCATATAAGTCTCAAGAATAATATATTTTCAAGTCTAACTTGGAAAATATATATATAAATCTATTTTTTTTTCACCCAAAAATAATATGTCCAAAGTTTATTTAAGAAAATATATATTTTTCTCCCAAAAATAATATATCTTCTAATAATTCCAAGAAAATATATATATTTTTACTTACAAAAAATAATATATTTTCTCTTTGTCAAAAATATGATTTATTTTATAATACTCACGAAAATCATATTTTTGTTCTCTTGGTTTCCAAAAAACCGTTATCAAAATATACTTATGACTTTAATTCCGGAATATTTATGTAAGTTATATTCCTTGTTCGGTTTCACCAATGTTTTGGGTATAATTTATGTATTTATTTCTTGGAATTTTGGTAGTATTTTGATTTGTAATTTCTTGGTATTTTGATGAGTTATATTATTTCAAGTCCTAAATAATATAACTAATACACATAATATACAAATAATCACACACATGGTGACATCTAAATATATATTTCCTAAGTACATATTTAGTCACTTTTATTTACAAAAACCAACCTCCAATATTTATAATCTTGTGACAAAAATTATGGCAAACTTTATATTAAATTTCATGGTTTAAAATATACTTGTAATTATTTGTTTAAAAATAATTTTTCTAAGTGTTATATTTTTAGAAAATTTTTGCCATAGTTTCCCCTTAAAATAGAGGTTTCCATGCTTTCAAAGCATATCATTTCTTTTATAAATCATCATCAATCATCAACAAATCATTCAAGACTTATCATATGCTTTAAATATGCAATTTACACTTTGACATGATCTTGAAATTTTGTAAAAAGTTGTAGTAACTTAGTATGTTATTTAGTAGGTTAAGTTACCCTCTAAAACGTGGTTATTTGTTTAATGATCACATTCTTGCAAAATCTAGTCCTTTACAACTTACAAGATGATTTTTCCAAAAACAATTCTTTTGTATTTCTCTTGTTAATAACATGTTTCTATACTTGATTTATCACTAAAAATATGATTAGTTTCTTTAAAAATCATGATCTTGTAAATCTTGTAAATAACTTTGTTCTCTTGAAAATATTATCTTTGAAATCCTTTATTTTCAAGACTTATAACATGTATCACAAATCATCATACACTAAAACAAGTTTATTTTCAAGTTCATGTTTAACATAAAGGATGATCATTATGATTTTCTCAAGAATCATCCTCATACTTGCTAGATCATGTGTTTAATCACAATCTAGCAAGCTTCTAATGATGATCAACATCATAAACACAAGAAATCTACAATCAAGTATATTACATACACTTAAACATCTTTGATTTTCATGATTTAGAGCTATATGTTCATGTTTATGCTTATATTTCTTCATGATCTTTATGTTTAACAACTTATATCATCTTTTAACCAACATAATATGAAGTAAAATGAGATTAGGAAGGTCTTACTACTAGCACTAGGCTAGGGAAGATCAAAGTAGAAGATGAAGAAGATATGAAGTGGATAAAAGCTCTAGGAAGTGGTCCTTCAAGTCTCCTTGCTTCCAACCTTCTTAACTAAGCTTTTTACACCTTAGGATATGCTTAGAATGGATTGGATGAAGCTAGAAAAATGGTGGCAATGGTGGTGGTGCTTGGCCGTGAGCAAGAAAGAAGGAGGAGAAGAAGGTGTGTTGTGAAATGGTTAAGTGTTAATGGTTAAGTCCCATGGTCCTTAAATCATGTTCTTCCAACATTAAGATAGAATATGGTATAATGTGTTAAGCATATTCTTAACAAATCTAATAAAATATAGTAAACAAATATTATGTGGGACCCATGTCCCCTAACCGGCCATCAAATGGGGGGGGGGGGGTAAAGTGTAACATTTAATGGTAAGTTAAGTGTTATAGTTAGATTTCAAGTATACTAGTTAAGGTTATATGTGTTATATGTTTATAGGATGTGTTATGATGTTTGGTGACCATAACTAGCTTTGTGACACTAAAACAATGCTTCTAGTAAGAATTTGAGGTTTCGGGTAGTGTCCGGTTGTTCGTTTCGTTACTGTTCGTTAAAGTGCTAAATTGCGCAGTTTAGTGTGCTTTATGTTGTGTTTTGTGACAGTTTTGATTCCCGATACTTAGGAAAGTATTCTGGACCATTAAATCACTTTTTTCGCATTATATTTAGATGTTAAAAGCTGAATTTTTGCTGAATTTGTTTATTTTGTGCAGAATTTTGCAGTTTTAGTGTGTTTCTGGCCCTTTCCGGTACCTATGTCATCACTAGGAAGGCAATTTTGTAATCCATACTTTCCTATACACTATTCTAGTGTAACACTTGGTTCTGGGGCTCATTCTGTGTCTTAATTTCCTGTCTGCCTGAGTACTGAACTCCCGTCAGTACTTCTAGTTTGTCTGATAACTGTGCCAACTCTGCTCTGTGCATTAATAGAACTATATTGTGTTGCATGTAGTAGTGATAAAAGTCTTGCAACATGAAATGTCATTGTATGTATATAACAGTAATCAGAAATTCATTCGTCTTGTAAACTAAATCATGCACAGTCATTAAAGCATAGATTACTGCTAATTATTGTACGGAATACATTGAAAAGTGCCTGTTGTCACAGAATTTCAGTAAAATTTTATTTGTAGTAATAGTGTTCTTGTTTATTGTCACACCCCGATATTTCCACGTATTACCGGTGGGCCCGGTGGGGAGTATCGTGACATAGTTGATATCATCATAGTCAAACAACACAAATTTAAATGCACAGCGGAAGCAAAAGATAGATTTATTTCAACTGAATAAATTGTAATATTAACTATCACAAAATAGTTGAAACAGATCCACAGGCGGATCGAAAGAAAAAGGAAATTGTTCAACAGACTTTAACATCTAGAGCTTGCGAGACTTGATTATTGATGTCTGGAGTAGCCAGCCTATTACGTATAGTACCTGCACTTAGCCTTTTTGGAAAATACGTCAGTTTACACTGGTAAATACAACTTAACTGACTCATTTTGAAAAGAGTTTGAAAATTAATTTGAATGCACTTAGGCAAAAATATCTTTTATAACTTGGGACAATTATTCAAAAATAATCTTGTATACAGTTTTACTTATTTGTCGTCCGTCAGGGCCGGTTGGTAGGGCCGGTCTAGATTAACTGACACGCCACAGGTATAATACCCACAAGGTTGATTCCTTTAAGTGGACTACCAGTTTTTACATATGCAACTGTCAGGTGTACGCCTACACCCCGTGCTTAGGTCGTGGCCATTTCTTTGAATGATGCCAAGGATACCCGGGACATGGCCATTTAACCCCCAAAGGCCATACACCAAATAATACAGAATAAAACGAGTTATGTAAATACATTAATCACAATCCGATTTAAATGACTACATACCCGACCAAACGGTATTATTATAATACCGTATCCCAAGCCCATATAGGGAAAATAAGTTAAGAGTATTTACCTGAGCAAAGTATAAATCACAAACAGCAAGTGCACGTAGCTTTTACTGGGCTCCTAATCTGGAACGAAGGTTTTTAATAACCTATTAGAATCCTAACGGGTCTTTAATTAAGCCTAAACTTAGACCGGTTAGTTTTAAAAGAGGATACGGTCCAAAAACGCATGAATAAGCGAAGACCGGATTAAAATATGGTTTAGACCTGACAAGCTTGGATACTTGTTTAATATGGGTAAACTAAACACATTCTGGATTTTGAGACAAAAATGATATGGTTTGACCCGTTTCGGCTAATATATGCAAACTAGTTACATAAGTCGATCCGAACGCGAAAAATGCGTAACGGGTAACCAAATGAGTCACATACAAGTTTTCTAAGTTAATATGCCTTAAATATGTTGTGACATCAGTAAGTTATCTTCTATTATGCCCAAATCGGATTTACACTCAAATTACGCCCCGTAGGGGTATTTTGGTCATTTTAAAGGTTATAAAAGAGTTTAAATATAAATCTGAGTTTCGGGTCTAATGTAATCAGTAAAACACTTAGGTGCTGTTTGTTTTTTCTGCAGGAAAAGGTCTGCAGTCTGCGGACCACATCTGCAGAGAAGAGGTGGACCAAATGTCTGCAGTCTGCAAGGAGAAGAGGGTTTGTTTTTTTTTTTATACAAAAACTCTTCTAACACACACACAACTCACATGTCTGCAGTCTCCCTCTTCCCTCATTTTTGTTCACTAGAAACCCCAAACAACCACCTGCTCTCCTCTCGCCTCTCCTCTCCGGCAACCGGAGTGACGCCGGTTACCGGCTTCCTTTTTGTCCTCCGACGAACACCCACTGCACCCACCTGTTTCCCCCTTCTCCCCTTCTACAACACAGTCACCGGAGAAGCTTCGGTCGTCTTCTCCGACACCGGTAACAATGGCAGCGGCGAAATCAGAGAACATCGAGAGAGAGAACGAGAACAGAAGATGAAATTTCACAAAAAAACCCTAATTTCATACCTGGATATGTGCGAGAAATGGTAGAGTTCTCGAGGTGGTGGGGGTGCGGCTGGAGATTCTTGAAAGTTATCTTAAACGAAGGTTTGTTGATCAACAACAACAGCTTGCTCATCTTGTTGTTCAATCTTCGGTACCGAAATGATGTTTTTTGGTTTGAATAAGATGCATTTGTGATTCTGTTTGTTTTTTTATGTGTTTGTGGTTAGTGGAGATGGTGTCGGAGTGGAGATGGTGGTGGCAGAGGAGGTCGGAGGTGGAGATGGTGGTTGTTGATGCATGAAATGTCTGTTGACTGTGTCTATAAAAAGAATGAAGTCAAGATTGGTCAACAGGGGGTCAAAATGTAATTATTATGTGAATTAGTGTCTGGTTCGCTTTTATGTCATTATGATTAGGTCTGGTCCGCTCATAGGGTAGTGTCTGGTCCGCTTATGCGTCAATGATCTGGTTCGCTCATATGTCACAGTCTGGTCCGCTTTTGTGTCATGTCATATAAGCGATCCAGCATGTCTATATATAGGGGTGTAGTCTGAGCGGTCCAGTATAGTTGTATGTGTATGCTTATGGAACGAAACTCTGTCAAAATCTCATCTGAAAAGCAATAAAGTGATAGAATTGAAAGGATAAGCTGCTGTTACATTACATATTCTGTTTCCACCTTTATATGTAATGATGAGCTACTCGGATTGACGTTTTCGGGTCAAGGAACGGTCCAACAAGTGGTATCAGAGCTTCAGGACGAGGAGCTCATACTACATCAGCTGTTTCGGCTCTATTATCTCATTTCTACTCACTTTCTCTTTTATTTTTCGGTTTAAACTAGTTTTGTCGGACAAAATGGTTTGAAGTTCTAGTATATTGAGCAAAACTTGTTGTTAAACAATCAGTAACAGTATCAGACTTTAAAACACCGTAAAAATCATTCAATTTGATCAAAAACTCGATCGGTTCTCGGACAAAAATTTCAAACTCAGATCTAGAACGGATTAGCGGTCGGAATTGAACGAAAATTATATCATTGTGATCGGAATTAAGAGTAGTACAATCCTTGAAAGTATCAGATTGTTATTCGGACTTAAAATCAGTTAAAATTTGTGGTTCGCTTTTACGGTCATCGCAAGTCTGGTCCGCTTTTACGTTCTATCTGGTCCGCTCGAAAGATAATAGTCTGAACCGCTCGAACGGACACTACGTGGTTCGCTCGAACGATCATTTTCTGAACCGCTTATACGAATTTTGCTGGTTCGCTCGAACGAACATCTGCTGGTTCGCTCGAACGAACATCTGCTGGTCCGCCAGAACAAACATCAGCTGGTCCGCTCGAACGGACAAAATCTGATTCGCTTGTACACATCTGATTCGCTCGAACGGACAACATCTGATTCGCTTGAACAAAGTCTGGTCCGCTTGAACAGACTTTCTGGTTCGCTCTTTTGTACACTGTTTGATCCGCTTATCTGTCACGAGTACAGATTGGTTCGATTTAGTGTTTCTGTTTTTCAAAAATCTCGGAAATTTTTCTAAGTGTTGATTGATTTTGCAGGTACGATCAAAATGGATGATATTTTCATGAATCCCTTCAGCGATATGTATGCTTTCACGGGTAGTTCAGGAAACAACGATCCTTCTTCAAGCGATGTAAACAAAAGTCCACCGAAAGAAAGAAAGAAGGAAGCTTGGGAGTCCGAAAGTGCATTTGGAACATTTAACAAACCTCCTAAGCTGACAGCTATAGAAGATTACAGCAGGTGGGCAACTAAGTTCGAAGATTGGTTGATGGCATTTGCGTTTTCCAGCTGGAAGAGTATGAAGAATGGTTATGCCCAAGGAAAGAAGAATGGTGAAGCATTAAGATCAGTTGAAGAGATTGACAGTTTTGTGGCCGAGCAAAAATGTGTGGCATTATTGTTTCAATCGGTGCGTGAAGACATTATTTCACTGATAGAGTACTCAAATGCTAAAGACTTATGGGAAAAACTCGAAAAGAAGTGTCTTGGAAGCAAAGAGATTGTAAAAAATAAAAAGAAACTTCTTAGGAAAGAGTTTGATATGTTTGGTTGTCTTAAAAATGAGTCAGTGTGTAAAATGATTGAAAGGTTCGGTCATCTGAAGCTGGAATTAGCAAGGCATGATATCAAATATTCTGATGATGAGCAAGTAGACAAGTTGTTCGATTCGTTGCCAGACGAGATGGAGTGGAGATATTATGCTCTCATGCTTAAGAACACTATTCCTTCTGAGTTGTTGAAACCAGATTTGGTGATTGAGAAACTTGAAAGTCATGAACTGGAATTGAAGAAGACGTACAAAGTTAATAATTCATCTTATCAGCAAAATCTGGATTTGTACTATCCAAAAAGTTTGATCCCGAAAGCTACTTCTCCAAAAACTGCATTTTCTGCTGAGAATGTTTCTCCAGCAAGCAAAGAAAGTCAAAGCAATTCAAGCAGTGGAAGCCATAGTGGTTATCAAAGTGGATCTACATCTTCTGCAAATCATTCTGATGCGAAGTTTTCCTGCAATATCGCGATAGATCTGAAGAACGCACAGAATTTTGATGAGGAGTCGGCCAAGCAACAAATGGTTTTTCTGGCGTCTGTTCTGGAATCCTATGAAGGGTTGGTGGCTGGAAAAATCGGGAATACAAATCTGACGAAAGAAGACTACGATCAGATAGACCCTGAAGAAATGGAGCTGATCGACATTCGTTGGGCAATGGCAAGTGCAGTTCGACGTGCACAACGCTTCATGGAGATTACAGGGAGAAAAACAATCGGTGGTCCGTCTACAAAACTGGGGTTCGACAAGTCAAAAGTTACATGTTTTAAGTGTAAGCAGAAGGGTCATTTCAAACGGGAATGCAGGAATGCGTATGCTGATGAGTCAGAGAATCCGTTTCGAGATGATTATTACAAAAAGGCAATCTACCATCAGAATAAATCCGAGCCGCCTAGATTGAAGCAGTCTGAAGATAACAGAGACAAATCAAGGGCTCTTGCTGTGATTTATGATGATGAGGGGTATGATTGGAGTAAAGAAGTTCTACCGGAAGAAGATGCGATGGGTTACGCATTCATGGCAAGCAATGATGAACCCATTAAGTGGAAAGATGATCGTACTGAGGAACAGAAGTATCAATACCGGAAGATGATTGCTGAAAACAAAATTATCAGACTTTCTGGTATTTTTCTGGAAGCTAGAAGAGCAAACAGATGGGATCCAGATAGAGAGTGCTATCTTGATAGGTATGGCAACATTGCGATTGATGACAAAACGATAGATATTGAAGCCATCATCAAGGAGTACAAAGAAGATGATGAGTATTGGCAACACAAATGGTGGGGAACTCCAACTTCGAAAATGATTAAAGAAGAGAAAGAGAAAGAGAGAAAGGAGAAAGAGGAGAAATAGAAGAAAGAAAAGCAGGTTGATACAGGCTTAATTGATACTACGCAAGAGTTGACAGCTGAGAATCTGGGAATGATGGCTGACAAAGTGCTAGCTGCAAAAGCACTTGAGGTAGACTCTAATTCTGTTACTGAGTCAAAGGGGTCGGTCAGTCAAAGTGTGTCAACAAATGCATCAGGTAACAAGATTGATGGGAATGCTGACTGCAAAAATTGCACCAAACAATGCAATTTTTGTAGCACTGTCACGTATCTTACCAATGAGAAAATCCAGAATCTGACAACAAAGGTTAGAAATGTTGAAGATCAGATTCTCGATCGTGACAAAACTGTAAAAGCTTCAACTGAACGGATCAAAGAATTAACGGCTCAAATTGAAAATGATAAAACTGAACGTGGGAAAATAAAATCTGAAAATGAAAAGTTAATTCTTGAAAACCGTCAGATTTCTGAAAAGTTTGAGAAATTGAAAAACATTGTCAAAGAAAGTGATGATCGTAATGGCAAAACATTTAAAGAAAATGAACATCTAAGAGCTGTTTTGAGATTAAAAGAAGAATCGATTAATGAACAACTGGATCAAATTGCTAAACTGAAACTTAAAGTTCAAGAAGCTGAAATTGAGAATGAACGAATCCAGTTGAAACTTAACAGCTATAAATCAGCAAGCTTTGTTTTGCAGCATATTGTTCCTAAACCTATAGGGAAAAACAAAGATGGCGAGGATGTGTTTTCTGATGGAACGGGTGTAGGTTTTCACAAAGTTCCACCGCCAATTTTAGACAACTACACGAAAAAGCAGTCTAGTTTGGTGGAAATTGAGGAAGAAAGTGAAGTTAAACTTCCTGAAAACATTGATGTCACGTTCACATCTTCCAATGACGAGGGTGTCCAAAGTGATGTGGTGAAAAGTGTGGTAGACAAAGTGCTTAAACCGGATTGTGACACTTCTGAGGAGGATGGGTGTTTCTTAGACAAATACATTCAGAAATCAAAGTCCAAAAACAACTTAAGTGATGAACCGGGTCTTGTGATGTACAAGATGGCTGGATCTGATAAGTTGTATTCGGATTCTGAGTTTCCCATTGAGAATGTTAATGTGAAAAAGTTGACAAATGTTTTCAAGTTAGTTGAAGTGGAGTTATCAGAAGTGAACAGTTTGTGTCAAATAAAAAGGCAAATCAATTTTGAGAAAGATAAAGCTTATTACAAAAAGCCTGTTGTTCCACCACGTTTTTATAATAACAATCGAAACAATTGGTCGGGTGGTTATCGAGGTGGTAAGAGTTATCAGAAAAAGAGTTTTCAAAACAAGAGGTTTGCTAAAAAGAAGGTGTTTGTAAACAGTTCAAGTTCACTTGCTGATGAAGAAAATGAGATTTTTCAAAATCAAATGAAGAGTTCTTTGAGAAAAGAGCTTCACAGTATCAGTCTGAAGGCACGAGTCGAGTTATTGATACTCGAACATGTTTCAGATGTAACCAAGTTGGTCACATTGCACGAAAGTGTACAAATGTGAAGCCTAAGACTGAAACTGTGAAGATTCAACAAAAGAAAGTTGATGTGAAGGGTAAAGCACAAATCGTTGTTGAGAAAAAGAATGTGAAAAATGACAACATCAAAGTGAAAAATGAACCCGTAATGAAAGTGGTAACTAAAAATGACAAATTTTATAAGCGGGTTGCTTTATCTCAACAAGTTTGGAAACCAAAAACTGAAATGAAAATTTTAACTTCTGAAGTGAAAAAGGCTAAAGAATCAATTTCGGTTGATTATGATGCAAATTTTCCACCTTTGAAGGCTAAAAATTTCAAAATTCAAATTGCGAGAGTCAAGGTTACACCTAAGGCTGATGAGGCCTGGGTGGACACCATGTTTGAATAAGCAGTTTGAATTGCCGGAGCTTCCTTGTTCGCGAAGCATGAATCGGCATCTTTCTTAAAAGTTGGTTAATTTGAAATTTGTTATGTGCAGGATCTTCCAAGAGCCATTTCAAGATGGATTATGGATAGTGGTGCATCTCGACATATGACAGGAAAAACCGCGTTGCTGTATGATGTGAGAAACATTAATGGTGGTTATGTGGGATTTGCTGGTCATGAAGGTGGTAGAATTGTTGGTGAATGTCAAAAGTGTTACAGGAGATTATTATTGTTTGGTCGTTACTGATGATTATTCCAGATTTTCGTGGGTTTCTTTCTTGAAGACGAAAGATGAAACATTTGACAGTTTGATGGGTCTGTTCAGAAAGATTGAGAATTTATACCAAAGGCGTATCAAGAGAATTCGTAGTGATAATGGTACTGAATTCAAAAACAGCAAGATGGAAGAATTTTGTGATGAAAGGGGTATTTTGCATGAGTTTAGTGCTCCGTACACTCCGCAGCAGAATGGAATTGCAGAACGCAAAAACCGGACGCTAATTGAGACGGCTAGAACTATGCTTGCAGATTCAAAGTTACCGATAAATTTCTGGGCTGAAGCTGTTTCTGCCGCATGCTATACGCTCAACAGGGTTCTTACTGTCAAGAAGTTCAACAAAACATGCTTTGAGCTAATCAATAACCGCAAACCGAATTTGAAGTATCTAGAACCGTTCGGGTCACCTTGTACGGTTATAGAGCCTTTTGGAAAGTTTGGTCCGAAGTGCATTGAGGGTATATTTGTTGGTTATTCAAATCCATTACGACGTGTCTTCGTTCCAAGTGAGAAGCGGATTATTGAAGCTGCAAATGTTGAATGTCAAGGATATACTATGCCGCCGCAGAATCCTGGTGATTCATGGCGTTATCATTATGACAAACTTTGGGATTCGTTTGACATGAGAGAAGAATCAGAGGAAGATGAAGATTTTTTTGATGAGTTGGATATTTTGCGTGAATATGAGTCGCAGTTAAGGTTCCCAGATGAGTATTCGAGGAGACCACGGGAGACTTCAAATGACGATGAAGCAGGTCCAAGTAATGCTGGTGAACATGATGATGTCCAACAGAATGAAGTTGCTCAGGATAATCAGTCGGTTCAGAATGATAATCTAGAAGCTGAAAACATGCCAGTCTTTGATCATGGTGATTCAGATTCTGAGGGGGAGCAAATTCAGATTTCAAGTCAAACAAACCAAGTTGGTGAACAAGATGCAGAGCAGAATGTTACTAATCTGGAGGGAAATGTAGATGTTCCAAGCGAAGTGATGCCGCGAACTTTTTCATATCATCCAGAGGAGTTGATCATAGGAGAATTGCAGAAAGGCGTTCGCACTCGAAATCAGATTGATAAAGGGCTTACATGTTTTTATACAAAAGTTGCTCCTTTGCAAACTGAATTCTCATTAAGTTGTTTTATCTCGCAGGTTGAGCCAAGAACTTACAAAGAGGCGCTTACTGAAGACTCTTGGATCAATGCTATGCAGGAGGAACTTAGTCAATTCGAGAAATTGGGAGTGTGGAAGTTAGTTGATTTGCCGGATGGTCATAGGAAAATTAACACCAAGTGGGTGTTCAAGTGTAAGAGGGACGATAGAGGAGTTGTCGTAAGGAACAAAGCTCGACTCGTTGTTCAGGGATTTAGTCAACAGGAGGGAATTGATTTTACTGAAGTCTATGCTCCTGTAGCACGACTAGAGGCTATCAGAATTTTCCTAGCATTTGCGTCTTGGAAAAACTTCAAAGTTTATCAGTTAGATGTTAAATCGGCGTTTCTTTACGGGAAGGTTAAAGAGGAGGTTTATGTCGGTCAGCCGCCGGGCTTTACCGATCCAATCCACAAAAACAAGGTCTACTTATTGGACAAAGCGCTGTATGGTTTACACCAGGCCCCGAGAGCTTGGTACGAGACTTTGTCTCAACACCTACTAGCCAACCAGTTCATACGTGGAAAAGTGGATGCCACTCTCTTCACTAAAGTCGTTGATGGTCATCTTCTGATTGTTCAGATTTATATGGACGATATAATCTTTGGGTCGACAAATGAAAATCTATGCAAAGATTTTGAATCAGTGATGAAGCAAAAATTTGAAATGTCATCAATGGGGGAGATGAAATTCTTTCTGGGTTTACAAGTTGAACAACTTCCTGAGGGAATTTTCATTCATCAGTCAAAGTACGTTCATGATATTCTAGAGAAATTTGGGATGTCAAGTTCTACTCCAGCTGCTACCCCACTTGCAACAAATCATGGGATTCACCCAGATCTCACCGGAGACAGGGCTGATGAAACTTTTTATCGATCCATGATAGGTTCTTTAATGTACCTAACTGCTTCACGTCCTGATATAATGTACCCAACGTGCCTCGCAGCAAGATTTCAGTCTAACCCAAGAGCATCACATATGATTATTGTGAAGAGGATATTGCGCTACCTGAAAGGAACTCCTTCATTGGGGTTGTGGTATCCTAGGAAAGGTGATTTTACGCTCGAAGGGTATTCCGATTCGGATTTCGGATGCTGCAAAGTCAATTCAAAGTCAACAACTGCAGGATGCCAGTTCTTTGGTCCTAGATTGGTTACCTGGCAGTGTAAGAAACAAACGTCTGTGGCGTTATCTACTTGCGAAGCGGAGTATGTTTCTGCTAGCAGTTGCTGCTCTCAGATCTTGTGGATACAGCAACAGATGCGCGACTACGGTTTGCAGTTTCTTAACACACCTCTTTTTGTTGATAATGAGGCCGCAATAAATATAACAAAGAATCCAGTACATCACGCTAAAACTAAACACATAGAAATTCGTCATCACTTTATTCGTGATTGCTTTGAGAAAAAGTTGATACGAATTGAGAAAATCCACACAGACGAACAGAAAGCTGATTTACATACCAAAGCTTTTGATAAAAATCGGTTTAAATATTTGTTAAAACTGAATGGTATGAAGCTTTTGTCGGTGTCGGATGGCATAATTGGCATTGATGAGAGTACTGTTGCGGATGAAGACGAGAAACAATCTGCAATGGTTTGTCGAATTTTTACTTGTTTTGGTATTTAGGGGGAGTAGATGTTTGTACATAGTTATTTTCAGAAAATACAAAAACAGTAAAAAATGCAAAAATACAAAAACATGATAAAATCTGAAAAAGAGCTTGTGTATATAGGGAAAATGATAGTACATCAGCTAGACGATTACAGTATGCTAAAGATTTGAATAGTATAAAAGAGTTAAACAATCTTACTGATGATGTGTCGATAGGTTTTCACACATTTAGTAGATTTATTCGGGATATAAACCTAAAATTCAAACTTGTGAATTCGTGGGGAACACTACTTGGATATATAGGTAACCCCTGAAATCTCGTTTGAAAGGTCTCTTAATCTGATATACTAGGTCTTTATACTCAATGATGGCTGGGGTATTATTCCGGGACTTCTGCTGAACGGTAGTTCTGACCTAGTCCCTGGCTAATACTTGCTGCAATGCTTGAAACACAGCATTAAACCCTCAGCATGCTGAAACAATAAAATTGATATATGCTGCTGTTGTAAGCAAAAAGATCCTCTAAAGGGGACACACCGAAAAGTCGAAGCTGATATCTCTCTGCGTATACGGAAGTATCGATCTGAGATCCCTCGGCCCTCGCATACCTAAATTATATACAGATATCATTGTAGTATTCTCACCTGTAAGACTGATTATTGAGATTCTGGATACGGGAGTATATTCAAGAGGTGGGACACATGAATGATCTAAGTTCTTAATTCATCTAAATCGTATCCTGAATAAGTTGAAATTTGTGTGAGAATTTAAGATGGATCAGTATATCGACAATCGAGGTAAATTGTTTAAATCTGAGTATGTAATGTAGCTTAACGGTACTTGTGATTTGTCTGCAAAGCTGATATGATTCCCTGACACGCTTACCAAAAATATGTTTGTAAATAGTTTACTTTGTTTAATTTCTGCAATTTAAGTTTTCTGTATTTCATTTCTTAGTTTAGAACACTTTATAAAATCCAAAAAGATTTTATTTCTGCTTTATTTTCCGACAAACCAAAGTGGAGAGTTGATTGTTGGATTCTTAGATGTTGAAAGCAGATGCAGGAAATTCTGAACTGAAGAATGAGGAGAGCTTATCTTGATAGAGTTTGAATTGTTTGTAAAGTCAAAAACAAGTTCATTAACTTGATACTTGTTACTTTCAGAAATTGTTTGAAATTGTTGTTTTAAATCAGTTTGTTTCGTCAAATGATCAATCAAGGTCATTAAATTGGACTTGGTAGATTAATTGAGTAATCAGGGTCATTAATTTGAACTTGAATACTTAAGTGGATTGCTATAACTGATTGAGTCTGTTTTTATTGTTTGAAAAGATAGATTGTAATGTTTGTTGGTTGAGTAACAGGTTTGATCTTCATTATTTCCAACGGAAGCTATTTGTCAAAGCTTGAACCAGATATCTCAGATTCTAACATATCGAGAGGGGGAGTCTGTGAAAGGGGGAGTCTGGATCAACAATCAATGGGAATGTGAAGATAGAGTGCTTATGATGAAAAGACAGAGTTAAAGAAAAGACTAAGACTGAAGACTCAGGAGCTAAAAGACTACGTCAACATCCAAGGGGGAGTCTGTTGATGCATGAAATGTCTGTTGACTGTGTCTATAAAAAGAATGAAGTCAAGATTGGTCAACAGGGGGTCAAAATGTAATTATTATGTGAATTAGTGTCTGGTTCGCTTTTATGTCATTATGATTAGGTCTGGTCCGCTCATAGGGTAGTGTCTGGTCCGCTTATGCGTCAATGATCTGGTTCGCTCATATGTCACAGTCTGGTCCGCTTTTGTGTCATGTCATATAAGCGATCCAGCATGTCTATATATAGGGGTGTAGTCTGAGCGGTCCAGTATAGTTGTATGTGTATGCTTATGGAACGAAACTCTGTCAAAATCTCATCTGAAAAGCAATAAAGTGATAGAATTGAAAGGATAAGCTGCTGTTACATTACATATTCTGTTTCCGCCTTTATATGTAATGATGAGCTACTCGGATTGACGTTTTCGGGTCAAGGAACGGTCCAACAGTGGTGGCAGAGGAGGTGGTGGTGGCAGAGGGAGAAGAGGGAGAAGAGGAGAAGAGGTTGGAAGAGGATGGAACATGTCTGTGTGGTGAAGAGGTCTCGCAGACCTTTTTTAATGAAAGGTCTGCGAGAAAACAAACAATCTGCAGCATCCAAACGTCTGCCCGCGTCTGCGCGGCGCAGACATAAGTGGCCAGAAGTACTTCTGGCCAAAAAACAAACAGAACCTTAATTTACTAAGTTATATCAGTAGGGTATAACCTATGTGTGAAATTTATTATTTCTAACCATACTATGCACCGAAGGGGCATTTTGGTAATTTCACCTAAGGTTTAAAGGTCGAAATCTGGAAATCTGAGTTTAAAACTTTTGCTTACTGCTAAAGTATAAAAATTTATTTAAAACATCAGTAGGTATCAAGTCTTATATATCTAAAATGCTTTTAATACATACTATGTGCTTAAAACGCGTAAAAAGGCGATTTTAAGCGATTTTCGGGTTTTATAAGAAAAGCTGATATTTTTATTATTCCAGATGGCTTAAAAGATTCTATCTATCATATTGGATCAGTAGAAAAAGGTTTGGTATCAAAAGGATTGGTAAAACTCATTTTATAGCCTAAAAGGGCAAAACCGACAATTACCGGATCAAGCTTAGATCTCTATGTTATGCTTAGCCTAAAAATAAATAAAAATCTCCAAAAATCCCAAAATATTATTTTATATCAGTGGGTAAAAAGTTTGGTATCAAAAATCGGGTTTAGATAGGCTATATGCTAATTACGCCGTTTAATTACTAAAAAGCTTTCTAATTACGCTAATGAGCATAACTCTTAATCTAGATCTCCAACTGATATCAAATTTTAGGTACAAGTTTATAAATCAGTAACTAAGGTTTCTACTCTTTTACATTTTCAAAATTCACGTTTTAAGGTCATATGGGCATAATAGTCAACATTTAGGCATTTAACGGAAATATGCATATGAATCAGATAACTAATGAACCAAGTTGTATAATCACAGAGGGTTATACTTATATGAAACCTGGTCCTAATAAGGCTCTAAGACATTTCTAAACTATGCTCTAATGGGTCAGAACTGAAAGTCAAAGCAAAAGTCTACTTTTATGACTTTCGGTTCCGATCCGAGCTTAAACTGAAAATTGTCGAGTTGAACATGTTTAGACATGTTCTTACATTAATTACCAAGTTATATTAATGACAAAACAGGTTGCATAGCTTCTACATTGCTAATTATGCATTAATTTGAAAATAAGCTTTCTGTTGACTTTTTATAATTAGCTTTGACTCGACAATTGACCTAGTTAGAGTGCCCTTTTAAGGGTTTATTGCCCACATAATTACCAACTCATAGGTACTTTCAATTTGAAATTTGACTGGACAAATTAAGGTTAATGAAGAAGTCAAACCTTAATTACGACGGATTGACTTTAAGCTAATAAACTGAATTAAGAAAGGTTAGGGACACTTACTGAAGTCTTATGCACGACTAAGGATGCTTGGGAAGTGGCCTTGAGCTCCAGGAATCTCCAGAAATTTAGTTTGAATGGTTTTCAAAGTGTATGCCAAAGTGTTGCAACAATGGGTTCTTATATAGTGAGTTTAGTTTAATTCATCAAGATCATGCCACAATAGCCTATAGATGTTCCTTGATCACTTCAAGGTGTCCCTAGGCATGGAAATACCATCAAACAAGCCCCTTGAATCGAATACAAGGTTTCTAAGTCGGTTTAACTTGCTGAACTCGCACCGGTGCATGAATTCTGACCAGCTAAGGTCGTCGCGTAGCGCGACGGCAGAGGGGGTTGTTGGTGGCGCTACGCCAGCACCTCAGTCACCAGCCACACAAGTTTCAGCTATTTACATTTCAGCCCCTGGTCCTTTCAAACGTGGTTTTAAGTTTATTTCTTGCACTTTTGGTCCTCTAACTTGACTTTTAAGGGCTCCATGACATAATTAAACATTGTTAAGTCCTTGGTTAACTTTATGATCATCCGTAAAGCCTTGAATTTCAACGTTGACGCTTTTAACCCTTCGTATATGAATATTATCATAACTTTCTCATATTTTATCGAAACCTTGTGAAATTTTTATCACATATTCTAGTGAGTGTAATTTATTGTTACAAAGCTTCGGGTTCACTAAAAGGTCACTCAGAGGTGTACTTTAAACATGTTGACACATTTAACCCCTGTAGTTTGTAATCTCTCACTTTCTTTCACAATTAGCTTCGTATGATCCATGATTCATTCGTTTAAGGGTATAAACATCGTGTAGGGTTGTTGAAAGATATATTTATCCATTGTTGACACTTTGAACCCTCTTATTCACATATTTTCTTTGTTTGTCAACTTTAGTCCTTCTAAAGCAATCTTTACACGTTTAAAGCTCATGACACGTGTCGATATGTTATTGGAAATAAATTTTCGAGGTGTTACATCCTCACCCCCTTAAAAGAAATCTCGACCTCGAGATTTACTGAAACAAATGAGGGTACTTTTCTTTCATTGTGGACTCTACCTCCCACGTATACTCGGGACCTCTTCGGGCATCCCATTTAACTTTCACAATTGGCACATGCTTCCTTCGAAGCTTCTTAACCTGTCGGTCCTCAATCGACAAAGGTTTTTCCACAAATTTCAAGCTCTCATCTATGTGCACATCTGTATGTGGTATGACTAGCGATTAATCTGCTAGACATTTCTTTAGATTGCAGATGTGGAATACATTGTGAATACAACTGAGCTCTTCAGGTAAGTTTAACTTATATGCCACTGTTCCTATGCATTCGATGATCTCGAATGGTCCTATATACCTCGGGCTTAGCTTACCTTTCTTACCAAATCGCATCACCCCCTTCCAGGGTGATACTTTAAGCAAGACTTTATCACCAACCTCAAACTTTAGAGGTTTTCGCCTTTTATCAGCATAACTTTTCTGCCTATCCCTGGCAGCTTTCAGGCGGTCACGAATTTGGACAATCTTTTCCGTTGTTTCAAGGACTATATCAGGTCCTGATAACTGAGCTTCTCCTACTACTGCCCAACAAATAGGCGTTTTGCATTTCCTACCATATAATGCCTCAAAAGGCGCGACCTGAATGCTTGTATGGTAGCTATTGTTATAGGAGAACTCGATCAACGGCAGGTGGTTATCCCAACTACCACCTAAGTCAATCACACATGCACGAAGCATGTCTTCCAAAGTTTGGATCGTACGTTCACTCTGTCCATCCGTCTAAGGATGGTAAGCCGTACTAAAATTTAAGCGTGTGCCCAAAGACTGTTGGAAACTTTTCCAAAAATGGGATGTGTATCTAGTATCTCTGTCCGAGATAATAGACACTGGTACGCCATGCATGGATATAATCTTATCTACGTACAACTGGGCTAATATGTCGGAGCTATGAGTCTCCTTGATGGGTAGGAAATGTGCTGACTTAGTCAGTCTATCTACTATCACCCAAATAGTATCATTCCCTTTCTTTGTCTTTGGCAATTTGGTGATAAAATCCATTGTCACCATTTCCCACTTCCAGGTGGGAAGTTCAGGCTGTTGTAGCAAACCTGACGGCTTTTGATGTTTGGCTTTAACTTGTGCGCACGTCAAACATTTGGCTACATAGGTAGCTATAGACTTCTTCAAGCCTATCCACCAATAATTTGCCTTCAGATCCTGGTACATCTTGTCAGCTCCAGGATGAACAGAGTATTTAGAACTGTGGGCTTCCTGGAGGATAACATCCCGAAGTCCTCCATAAACTGGAATCCAAATTCGTCAATTTAATCTCAGGATTCCGTCCTTGCCATAGGATAACTGTTTTTCAGTTACTCCTAGCTTTTCATCAGGATAGTTAGCTTCCAATACAGCTTCCTTCTGCGCAGCTAACAACCTTTCATTCAAACTATTCTTTATCTCAATGCTCTTGGCATTGATTCTTATAGGCTTCATTCTTTCCTTTCGACTTAAGGCATCGGCGACTACATTCGCCTTGCCAGGATGGTATCTTATCTCACAATCATAATCATTCAAAGTTTCCATCCACCGTCGCTGCCTCATGTTTAAGTCCTTCTGATTAAACAAGTGTTGAAGGCTCTTGTGATCAGAATAGATCACACATTTGGTTCCATACAAATAATGCCTCCACAGTTTTAGTGCAAATACCACGGCACCCAACTCCAAGTCATGGGTGGTGTAATTCATCTCATGCACTTTTAATTATCGAGAAGCGTAGGCAATGACCTTGCCTTTCTGCATAAGCACACAACCCATACCTGTGTGCGATGAATCACAATATACTACAAATTCCTCTATTCCATCAGGGAATGTTAACACAGGCGCATTGCTCAACTTCTGCTTGAGAACATCGAAGGATTCCTGCTGCTTAGGACCCCAGTCAAACTTAATATTCTTACACGTCAACGAAGTTAGGGGCGCAACAATCCTTGAGAAGTTTTCAATAAATCGCCTATAATATCCTGCTAAACCAAGAAAGCTACGAATCTCTGTAGGCGTCTTTGGCTCTTGCCAGTTCATGACAACTTTAACCTTAGCGGGATCTACTTGGATACCACGCTCACTAACAACATGTCCAAGGAACTGGACTTCGCGAAGCCAAAATTCACACTTTGAAAACTTGGCGTAGAGCTTCTCATGATGTAGAAGTTTAAGAATACAACGAAGATGTTTCTCATGGTCAGCTTGGTTCTTCGAGTAAATAAGGATGTCGTCAATGAAGACGATGACAAATTTATCCAAGTAGGGCTTGCATACGCGGTTCATGAGGTCCATGAATGCTGCTGGTGCATTAGTGAGCCCAAAAGGCATCACTAGGGACCCGTAGTGACCATAACGAGTTCTAAATGCAGTCTTGTGTACATCTTCATCTCTAACCTTCAATTGGTGGTAGCCTGACCTTAAGTCAATCTTGGAGAAGTAGCTTGCCCCTTGCAATTGATCGAACAGATCGTCGATCCTGGGCAAAGGATACCTATTCTTGATAGTGACCTTATTAAGCTCACGGTAATCGATGCATCGATCCATCCTTCTTTTTGACAAACAGGATTGGCGCTCCCCAAGGAGACGAACTAGGTCTAATAAAACCTTTGGCTAACAAATAATCTAGCTGCATCCTTAATTCCTTCATCTCTGTTGGTGCTAACCTATAAGGCGCTCTCGCAACAGGTGCTGCTCCGGGGATGATGTCAATTCTGAATTCTACTTGCCTATCTGGTTGTAAACCAGGTAGTTCTTCAGGAAAAACTTCAGGGTATTCAGAAATGACTGGAATATCTTCAACCTTGGGTTTCTGCTCATCAATGGTTACCTGTGCCATATAAATGACACAACCCTTTTTCAGACATCTGGATGCCTTGAGCATAGCCACCTGCTAAGGCAATCCATACTGGGTATCTCCCTGAATGGTAAGTGACTCCCCAGACGTAGTCTTAATCACCACTTGCTTCTTATTGCAGACGATCTGGGCTTGGTTATGGGATAACCAGTCCATGCCTATAACTATGTCAAAACCGGCTAACTTCAAAGGAAGCAAGGACAATGGAAAAGAGTGGTTCCTAATGGATATAACACATCCATCTAACACGGTTGATGCGGTTTCTATGGTTCCATCGGCTAATTCAACCTCATACTTCACACTTAAGGTTTTAACAGGTAAATTCAGCAACTCACAAAACTTATTATCTACGAATGACTTATCAGCTCCTGAATCAAAAAGTACTCTTGCATAGACATCATTTATGAGGAAGGTACATGTGATCACATTGTCATCCTGAACAGGTTCCTTTGCATCCATCCGGAAGACCCTTGCATTGGTCTTCTTGGCTTCCTCAGGCTTTTTAGCGTATTTAGGGCAGTTGGTCTTAATGTGCCCTTTTTCATTGCAGTTGTAGCACGTGGCATCCTTAATCTTCTTGCAGTCTACTGTCTTGTGCTCGTTAGACTTGCATAACCCACATGCAGGTGATCCTGACTGAGACTTGGTCTCAAGCCTGCATTTTCCAGAGTGGCGTTTCTGGCAAGTCTTTCACTTTGGTTTTTCCTCAGACTGCTGATTACCGTTGTTGGACCCAGACTCCTTCTTGAAGTCAATATTACCCTTAAACTTCTTCTCAGACTGCTGTGAGTTATCGTCCTCACGCTTTCTCTTACTTTCTTCCGAACTCTTAAGCGATCTCAATCTGACCGCATCTAAAGTAAGAGACAGAGATAGATCAGCTGCTGACCTAAAGGTAGCAGGTCTAGATGCCTTAACATTGGCTTTTATCTCTGGGGCCAAACCCCTAATGAAGCGAGCAATTCGCTTGGGTTCCGGTGTTATCAGATACGGAACTAGCCTAGACAGGGTATTGAAACTGGTGAGGTAAGCTTGACAATCTAGATTCTTCATCACCAATGATAAGAAATCTGACTCAATCCTTTCAACCTCATGCTGAGGGCAGTAATTCTCTTTAATGAGAACAACGAACTGATCCCATGACAAATTGTAGAGTGGGATCTTCCCAGCAGCTTGAATGAGAGACTTCCACCACGCTAATGCCTCTCCCTTGAATGATTGGGATACATACTTCACTACATCCCTTTCAGCACAACAGCTGATGTCAACTACTGCGTCCATCTCATCTAACCATGTCATACAATCAATTGCCCCTTTCTCCCCAGTGAAATCCCGGGGTTTGCAGGAAACAAAGTACTTATAGGTACAGGACTTGGTACGCGGTTCGTTATCGAACACTATCCTCTTGGATGGAACACTGTGTTGGTTTGAGGAATGTTGAACATCCTCTTTCTTGGGTTCATCTTTCTTAGAGGGTGGCTTGCTGTGAGCTTCTGAATGAGTTTTAGGGACATATTTAGAGTGGGGTACCGATGAGGTTCTACTATGCGTCCCACTAGATTCATTATACTGCTGCTCTATAGCTTTTGTAACAGCATTATCTATTAATGCTTGCAGCTCCGCACCGGTCACATGTATCTTAGCATTTTCATGGTTTTCCACCGGATGACTGTTTACCTCTTCTGACCTAGTCATGTAGCTTTAATGCTACATAAAAGAAAATAAGGGCAAGGTTTATATAGAAGCTTATACAGTTCTATCGTTCTTGACGATTTATTAACCATGGTTTTAATAACTATTTTTGGTCAATTTGCTAAATATATTCATATTCAGGATCTTTATTACAATCCCTAATTATAATTTAATAATAGCACAAAAAGGCCTAGTCACGTAGACAAGTTTAATTTATAAGCCCAGATTTTATGGAATCGAGGCATTAAGGGTTGAATCAAAGTTCGTTACCTTTTCTTGACAGGGAGTTGTAGGCTACCACTGTCTTTAGTCTCAGAGGACGTTAATTATAGCCCGTAGGCACTTCATCTTTAGAGGGATGATTATTTTAATAAGGAAAATTGGAGTAATCCAATTTAAGGATGACTTATGCGATTTTATCGAATCACATTTTTGCCACTGATGTTAACATGTCTTCAGATGTTAACAAGGATTTGAATCTTTTGAATAGGTTTTACCATCTTGGCCATGTCTGCAACGACATTTAGACTAGGTTTTACCTTTAAGATTCTTTTTAATATTTAACGCAGAACAATCCTAAATCGAGATGTTAATATGGATCTGAATCTAATTGAGGAACTACCATCTTAGCCTTGTCTTAAGGTGACACATGGCTAGGTTATGACAACTCGTATTTCCGAACCTATCTTTGTGCTTTAAAGTAACGAATGTATACGATATGTGATTTTATGAAAGTGAATGATTATATGAATGTTATGTTGATACGTGCTTTGTGTAATATATGTATGTATATAAGTGATGTAAACGCACAATACTCACCCGACCGCACAAGCCATTCGGGCTACACAACTTGTATTCGGACCAATGGGCAGCCCAAGTGAGGGTTCGGCCCACTCCCCCATATCGCATAACACTAAGGAGATAGGGTACACTTCTCATTGTTGCAAAACACTTTACACACACATAAACCCTAGCTCCTCTCTCTCTCTCTCTCTCACGAAACCGAAAGCAGCCACACACACTCTCTCTCTATCGAAGATCATAGTGTCCGGATCATCCTCCTGTTCGGATCATACTCGTTATATTCTCTTAATCGGTTAGTACTTTAATTGTTAATTGTATGATGTTGTGATTCATATGTTCTTTAGTGATGCTTTGCGAATAAGATACGATTGATTCATGTTACGAATAGATGATAGGGACTTGCATGTATGATGCTACTGATCGATTTAGGGATTGTCAAATATATGATGTAACTAGTAATCTAGATGTAAATCGGATATATATATATATATATATATATATATATATATATAATCGGCTGTTGGGTCATGATATTCGAAGGGGTTGTATGATGATTAGTATGACATGTTGATGTAAAAGTTGCTATCCTAATGATCCGGATTGAATGTTTGATTATTGCTCATAACTAGAATTAGTTAGGGTTCATGAGAATTTATTTGAATATGTTCAGTTTGATCGATTGGATGTTAAAAAGAATAGTTGGAAATTGTTAATTGATAATAGATAAATTTGGAAATCATTGAATGTTGTAACTGATTGACATAATTTTCGGAAATATTAAACTGGTCGCACAAGACTCCTGGTCGCACAAGGAGTCCAGTCGCACAAGACACTCACAGTCGCACAAGGTTGTTGGATCGCACAAGCTGTATGTTTGTTTAACTGTTTGGGCCGGACGATCATGTTGGGCTGGGCTAATTCCAATCGCACAACCCAACCGGATCGTACAAGATGTCCGGATCGCACAAGTTAGATTTAATTGATTTGGGCCGTGTTCATGTTTATAGTATTGTTGGATTCTTGATTATGGGCCGGGTTTTATTGGGCTCCAACGGATGACTTGCACAAGGCCACTAAGCTTGTGCGAGCCCAATATTGAATTCGTTTTAAGTGTTGAATGTGATGAGGTGTTGCCATGATCCGTATGTGTTTCTTATGTGCTATCTATGTGATACTTGTGTGCACTACTTGAAACCAAAACCTGGCTTGTATGGTAACCATGTTAGGACGTGGTTGACCACTAGCTGCTAGACTTGACCTTTCTGTGTATCTGCCGAGCAAACCAAGGTGAGTTCACACTAGCCAAGGCATGGGATTCCCAGGGGTTGGGAATGGGATTGAATAACTACTCGTACAACTATTACTATTAAACAAATTATTACTGTCCTCGGATGAAGGGCACGTACGTAAAACCTACGTACAGTTATACTTACTACTGTCCTCGGATTGAAGGGCACGTATGTAAAGCCTACGTACACGATCTTATGACCATCAACTCTATCAAAGGAAGTCCCTCAATTATCGACTTAATCGCCAAGGCCTAGGGCGAGCGGGTCATTAGTTAATAGCGCTATTAGGTTTAACAAACCTCACACCGTGCCAGTCGGACGGGCGTGTACTAATGGACTATGGGCAAAGGGTCAATGCTGATAGACATTGACTTAGGGCACCTCTTACATTTTCGTAGCAGTCGATACGCGTGGTCTTGTAACACATGGGAAGCCCCCACTAATCATCGCACACATGCCTGGACTGGCCGCGATAAGGATTAATACGATACATGGTTTACAAAACGAACATATGATTTACGAAATGAATACTATAACCAAACAACCAACTGTGAACTCGCTCAACTTTGTTGTTGATTCGTTGCTACATGCCTTGCAGGTCATTAGGTACCCACGGAGCTTGCACAGGGAGGAACGGTCGTTGTGGGACATGGCGATGTGTGCCATGCTTTAATCATTACTTTATTTCACCTTTAATACTTGCTATGGGTTTTACAAATTATGCTTCCGCTAAACATTTAACTATGCTTGGGTTTTTGAAACACCTTTCATATTGATTGGGTGAATTATGTTTACTTTTATGTTTGTTCAATATGATTGGTGGCTTGATCCTGGTCAGTCACGCCTCCAAGCGGTGATACTCCGCATGTGGATTTTGGGGGTGTGACAGATTGGTATCAGAGCCATTGGTTATAGAGAACTTGGTTTTAATAAGGGAAAACGTTTTTGTTAAAACCAGACTATAACCTGTACAGTGCTCTACGATCCATAACGACGCTTCACTCCATGTGTAAGACTCGACATTCTAGGTGATATGGTTTATGTTATATTACCTACATGATAGATTACGTAGAACTTTGCTCATGATATGCTTAGCTAGAATAGCTACTGTTGCTTGAACACGTATATGCTTACTCTCTCCTGTCATCGCACTTTCGCGAACCCTTCTCACTCATGTTTCTCTTGATATGAAGATCATGTCTGGACGCATTAACATGACACAAGCCCAGTTGACGGCTCTGATTAACGAACAGGTTGCTGCGGCACTTGCAGCCGCACAAGCAGGAGGTATACCCTGCAATTTAAAACTCATTCTAGGATCTTTAGGTCCTACTCTCATGAACCTACCTTTGTGTTAAACTTTGTCCTTTCTTACACCCACAACAGGTCAACATGCTCAGCCACCTGTGTGCACCTTCAAAACTTTTATGGACTGCCGACCCACTACTTTTAGCGGCACTGAAGGAGCAGTAGGCCTCCTCCACTGGTTTGAGAAACTAGAATCTGTGTTCGAAATGTGTGAATGCCCTGAGGCACGCAGGGTGAAGTATGCTACCGGCACTCTCGAGGGTTTAGCCCTCACATGGTGGAACGCTCAGGTCCAAATGCTGGGGTTGGTTGCTGCTAACGCCACCCCATGGAACAATTTTAAAGAGATGATCAAGGAGGAATACTGCAGTCGTGATGACATTCATAAGTTGGAAGTCGAGTTCTTCAACCTCAAGATGACGGGGTCAGAAATTGAGGCGTATACAAAGAGATCGAATGAGCTTGCATTACTGTGTCCTACCATGGTGGACCCTCCAATTAAGCGTATTGAACTTTTTCTCAAGGGCTTAGTGCCAGAAATCCAAAGTCACATGACTTCAGCAAACCTCGCCACCATCCAGCAGGTTGTTCAGTTGGCTCATCGTCTCACTGACCAGGCGGTGGAGCAAAACCAGTTACCAAAACATATTAGTGCTACAGCTACCTCTGAAACTCCCAGTGACAACAAACGTAAATGGGATGGAGCTTCAAGCAGAGGTTCAACTTCTGTTCAGTCCCAGTCGCAGCAGAGAAGAACTGAAGATTTTAAGAGCCCTGGTCAGCAATCTTCTGGTAGCCAAGGGCAAAGTGGCTATCGAGGGAACCTTCCAAAGTGCAACAGATGCAACAAACATCATAATGGTCAGTGCAACAAGGTTCGTTGCCAGAGGTGTCTCAAGATGGGTCACGAAGCTAAGGATTGTAGGAGCTTACGACCTGTGAATCAGAACCAGCGACAACAACCACCAGCTCCACAAGATCAACAGTAGCAACAACGAGACAACAAAGGGTGCTTTCAATGTGGAGCTGAAGGCCATTTCAAGAGAGATTGTCCCCAGCTGAACAGGAACCCTAACAACAACAACAACAACAATCACAACAATCAGGGGAATGGGAACAATGGGGGTAACAATGGCAACGGTGCAAGGGGTCGTGTGTTTGTAATTGGCCAGGGAGAAGCGAGGAATGATCCCAATGTTGTGACGGGTAAGTTCCTTCTCGACGACTTTTACGTTACTGTCTTATTTGATTCGGGTGCTGATACTAGTTATGTGTCCCAAAAAGTTAGTCAGCTGCTTAAGCGTACCCCAACACCTTTGAACCCCAAGCACGCTGTAGAGTTAGCTAATGGTAAAAGTATAGAGGTCACACACGTAGTCAAAGGTTGTAATCTTGTTTTTGCCGATCACACTTTCTCGATCGACCTCCTTCCTATCACTCTGGGTAGTTTCGACGTTGTCATTGGGATGGACTGGTTATCCCAACACCAAGCAGAGATTCTTTACAACGAAAAGATTATCCGTATTCCTCGCCCAGGTGATGAACCTCTCATGATTCGTGGCGACAAGAGTGGTGCTGTTGTGAGCATCATCTCTTTCCTTAAGGCTCAGAAGTGCTTGAGGAAGGGTCACACTGCTATTCTGGCTCTAGTTACTGACACCTCGAAGAAAGAGAAGAAGATAGAAGATTTTCCAATTGTACGCGACTATCCTGAGGTATTCCCTGAGGAATTACCTGGCCTTCCGCCTCATAGGCAAGTCGAGTTTCAAATCGAGCTAGCTCCTGGAGCCGCGCCCATAGCACGTGCACCGTATCGCTTAGCTCCATCAGAGTTGAAAGAGCTATCTACTCAACTACAAGAACTCTTGGATAAGGGTTTTATTCCTCCTAGCTCTTCGCCCTGGGGAGCTCCAGTGCTATTCGTGAAGAAGAAAGACGGTACGTTCAGAATGTGCATCGACTACCGTGAACTGAACAAGGTGACTGTGAAGAATCGCTATCCTCTTCCACGCATTGACGACTTGTTCGACCAGCTGCAAGGGTCGAGCTACTATTCAAAGATTGATTTGAGATCAGGATATCACCAGCTGAGAGTCCGAGAAGAGGACGTCTCTAAAACGGCTTTTAGGACCCGTTATGGGCATTATGAGTTTTTGGTTATGCCTTTTGGGCTGACAAACGCACCTGCGGTCTTCATGGACTTGATGAATCGAGTGTGCAAGCCGTACCTAGACAAGTTCGTCATTGTATTCATCCACGACATCCTGATTTATTCGAAGAGTCAGGAGGAACACGAACAGCATCTACGACTCATTTTGGAACTCCTTCGAACAGAACAGCTGTACGCCAAGTTTTCAAAATGCGAATTCTGGCTTCGTGAAGTCCATTTCTTAGGCCATGTGGTGAACAAGGATGGGATTCACGTTGATCCATCCAAGGTAGATTCGATCAAAAGCTGGCCTGCACCTCGTACGCCAACGGAAATCCGCCAATTCTTGGGCTTGGCAGGTTACTACAGGAGATTCATTAAGGATTTTTCCAAGATTGCATAGCCTCTCACCTCCCTAACGCAGAAAGGCGTTGTTTATCGATGGGGAAACGCACAGGAATTATCATTTCAACATCTAAAGGATAGACTTTGTAGTGCACATATCCTTTCATTGCCAGAGGGCACAGACGACTTTGTGGTTTACTGCGACGCGTCAATTCAGGGTCTTGGTTGCGTGCTGATGCAACGAGATAAGGGTATAGCCTACGCCTCACGCCAACTCAAAGTTCATGAAAAGAACTACACTACACACGATCTAGAGCTGGGAGCGGTTGTTTTTGCACTTAAGATATGGAGACACTACCTGTATGGTACCAAATGTGCTATCTACACCGACCACAGGAGCCTCGAGCATATCTTCAAACAGAAGGAACTGAATATGCGACAACGACGATGGGTCGAACTGCTGAATGACTACGAATGCTCGATTAGGTACCACCCAGGCAAAGCCAATGTTGTGGCTGACGCCCTCAGTCGAAAGGACACTGCGCCTAAGAGCGTACGAGCTTTACAACTCACTATACAGTCTAGTCTTCCTTCGCAAATACGAGATGCTCAGATAGAAGCATTGAAACCGGAAAACGTCAGGGCTGAAGCCCTACGTGGCTCAAGGCAACGATTAGAACGAAAGGAAGACGGTGCTTACTACGTAACAGGACGCATTTGGGTCCCACTCTATGGTAACCTACGAGAGCTTGTGATGGATGAGGCACACAAGTCTCGCTACTCAGTACATCCTGGTTCAGATAAGATGTACCACGATATCAAAACTACATATTGGTGGCATAGCATGAAAGCTCACATAGCGACGTACGTTAGCAAGTGCTTGACTTGTGCGAGAGTCAAGTCGGAATATCAGAAACCTTCAGGCCTACTCCAACAACCAGAAATACCACAATGGAAATGGGAGCAAATTTATATGGATTTTGTTACTGGCCTGCCTAGATCTCCACGTGGTAACGATACTATTTGGGTGATCGTGGATCGACTCACAAAGTCTGCTCACTTCTTGGCTATCAAGGAAACGGATAAGTTCTCCACACTAGTAGACGTATATCTTAAGGAAGTTGTCTCGAGGCACGGAGTGCCCACCTCTATTATCTCAGATCGAGATGCACGTTTTACGTCAGAACTGTGGCAAGCAATGCACAAGTCTTTTGGCTCACGTCTAGATATGAGCACAGCTTATCACCCACAAACGGATGGGCAGTCTGAACGCACCATCCAGACCCTCGAAGACATGCTTAGGGCATGTGTAATTGACTTTGGCAACGGCTGGGAAAAGCATCTGCCACTTGTGGAATTTTCATACAATAACAGCTACCACACCAGCATTAAAGCTGCTCCGTTTGAAGCATTATACGGGCGTAAATGCCGGTCACCTCTTTGTTGGGCAGAGGTGGGGGATAGTCAAATCCTTGGCCCAGAACTTGTGGTAGACACAACAGAACGAATCGCTCAAATACGACAACGAATGGCGGCAGCTCGTGACCGTCAGAAAATCTACGCCGATCAGGGCAGGAAACCCCTCGAGCTCCAGGTTGGGGAGCGGGTGCTACTCAAAGTTTCACCCTGGAAGGGTGTGGTTCGTTTTGGTAAACGAGGGAAACTTAACCCACGATACGTTGGACCTTTCGAAGTCATCGAGAAAATAGGCAAAGTGGCCTACAAACTAAACTTACCAGCAGAACTCAGTGCAGTTCACAACGTTTTCCATGTGTCAAATCTGAAGAAGTGCCTGTCAGATGAGACCCACATAGTTCCTTTGAAGGAGCTCACTATCGACGAGCAGTTACGATTCGTCGAGGAACCAGTTGAAATCACGGACCGGGATGTTAAGGTCCTCAAGCACACTAGAATACCTCTCGTTCGAGTTCGTTGGAACTCCCGTCGTGGCCCAGAGTTCACCTGGGAACGCGAAGATCAGATGAAACAAAAGTATCCCCAACTATTTGCAAACAGTACAACCACTACTGAGGCCGAAGCTACGGAATTTCGGGACGAAATTCCAGATCAACGGGGGGAGGATGTGACACCCCAGGAAATCAGGAAAACCATACAACTTAATTAGCTTCCTCAGTGAGTACGTACCAAATTTCGGGACGAAATTTCTTTCAACTTGGGGATAATGTGACAACTCGTATTTCCGAACCTATCTTTGTGCTTTGAAGTAACGAATGTATACGATATGTGATTTTATGAAAGTGAATGATTATATGAATGTTATGTTGATACGTGCTTTGTGTAATATATGTATGTATATAAGTGATGTAAACGCACAATACTCACCCGACCGCACAAGCCATTCGGGCTACACAACTTGTATTCGGACCAATGGGCAGCCCAAGTGAGGGTTCGGCCCACTCCCCCATATCGCATAACACTAAGGAGATAGGGTACACTTCTCATTGTTGCAAAACACTTTACACACACATAAACCCTAGCTCTTCTCTCTCCCTCTCACGAAACCGAAGGCAGCCACACACACTCTCTCTCTATCGAAGATCATAGTGTCCGGATCATCCTCTTGTTCGGATCATACTCGTTATATTCTCTTAATCGGTTAGTACTTTAATTGTTAATTGTATGATGTTGTGATTCATATGTTCTTTAGTGATGCTTTGCGAATAAGATACGATTGATTCATGTTACGAATAGATGATAGGGACTTGCATGTATGATGCTACTGATCGATTTAGGGATTGTCAAATATATGATGTAACTAGTAATCTAGATGTAAATCGGATATATATATATATATATATATATATATATATATATAATCGGCTGTTGGGTCATGATATTCGAAGGGGTTGTATGATGATTAGTATGACATGTTGATGTAAAAGTTGCTAGCCTAATGATCCGGATTGAATGTTTGATTATTGCTCATAACTAGAATTAGTTAGGGTTCATGAGAATTTATTTGAATATGTTCAGTTTGATCGATTGGATGTTAAAAAGAATAGTTGGAAATTGTTAATTGATAATAGATAAATTTGGAAATCATTGAATGTTGTAACTGATTGACATAATTTTCGGAAATATTAAACTGGTCGCACAAGACTCCTGGTCACACAAGGAGTCCAGTCGCACAAGACACTCACAGTCGCACAAGGTTGTTGGATCGCACAAGCTGTATGTTTGTTTAACTGTTTGGGCCGGACGATCATGTTGGGCTGGGCTAATTCCAATCGCACAACCCAACCGGATCGTACAAGATGTCCGGATCGCACAAGTTAGATTTAATTGATTTGGGCCGTGTTCATGTTTATAGTATTGTTGGATTCTTGATTATGGGCCGGGTTTTATTGGGCTCCAACGGATGACTCGCACAAGGCCACTAAGCTTGTGCGAGCCCAATATTGAATTCGTTTTAAGTGTTGAACGTGATGAGGTGTTGCCATGATCCGTATGTGTTTCTTATATGCTATCTATGTGATACTTGTGTGCACTACTTGAAACCAAAACCTGACTTGTATGGTAACCATGTTAGGACGTGGTTGACCACTAGCTGCTAGACTTGACCTTTCTGTGTATCTGCCGAGCAAACCAAGGTGAGTTCACACTAGCCAAGGCATGGGATTCCCAGGGGTTGGGAATGGGATTGAATAACTACTCGTACAACTATTACTATTAAACAAATTATTACTGTCCTCGGATGAAGGGCACGTACGTAAAACCTACGTACAGTTATACTTACTACTGTCCTCGGATTGAAGGGCACGTACGTAAAGCCTACGTACACGATCTTAAGACCATCAACTCTATCAAAGGAAGTCCCTCAATTATCGACTTAATTGCCGAGGCCTAGGGCGAGCGGGTCATTAGTTAATTGCGCTATTAGGTTTAACAAACCTCACACCGTGCCAGTCGGACGGGCGTGTACTAATGGACTATGGGCAAAGGGTCAATGCTGATAGACATTGACTTAGGGCACCTCTTACATTTTCGTAGCAGTCGATACGCGTGGTCTTGTAACACATGGGAAGCCCCCACTAATCATCGCACACATGTCTGGACTGGCCGCGATAAGGATTAATACGCTACATGGTTTACAAAACGAACATATGATTTACGAAATGAATACTTTAACCAAACAACCAACTGTGAACTCGCTCAACTTTGTTGTTGATTCGTTGCTACATGCCTTGCAGGTCATTAGGTACCCACGGAGCTTGCACAGGGAGGAACGGTCGTTGTGGGACATGGCGATGTGTGCCATGCTTTAATCATTACTTTATTTCACCTTTAATACTTGCTATGGGTTTTACAAATTATGCTTCCGCTAAACATTTAACTATGCTTGGGTTTTTGAAACACCTTTCATATTGATTGGGTGAATTATGTTTACTTTTATGTTTGTTCAATATGATTGGTGGCTTGATCTTGGTCAGTCACGCCTCCAAGCGGTGATACTCCGCATGTGGATTTTGGGGGTGTGACATAGGTCTTGTCCTTTTTAGATTTTGCAATTTTATTATAATGGTAGATCTTAAATAGGAATGTTATTTTAAATCTAACCGTTCCATTAAAATTTAAACAAGTACACGGTTGCCCTAAACGGGTCTTCTAACTGAAATGTCTTGCCCATGCAGGGGCTAAACAGAAAATAACAAAGGAAACAAATAAGGATAAAATAAAACGAATTAGGATTAGTCCTATGTTCTTTGTCTAGACTCGAGAATCAAAGAATGTGCAATTGTGTAACTGAGATTAAACACAAAAGGTTAGTGTTTAATTCACTTAGTGTTGGCTCTGATACCAACCTGTCACACCCCGATATTTCCACGTATTACCGGTGGCCCGGTGGGGAGTATCGTGACGTAGTTGATATCATCATAGTCAAACAACACAAATTTAAATGCACAGCGGAAGCAAAAGATAGATTTATTTCAACTGAATAAATTGTAATATTAAGTATCACAAAATAGTTGAAACAGATCCACAGGCGGATCGAAAGAAAAAGGAAATTGTTCAACAGACTTTAACATCTAGAGCTTGCGAGACTTGATTATTGATTCCTGGAGTTGCCAGCCTATTACGTATAGTACCTGCACTTAGCCTTTTTGGAAAATACGTCAGTTTACACTGGTAAATACAACTAAACTGACTCATTTTGAAAAGAGTTTGAAAATTAATTTGAATGCACTTAGGCAAAAATATCTTTTATAACTTGGGACAATTATTCAAAAATAATCTTGTATACAGTTTTACTTATTTGTCGTCCGTCAGGGCCGGTTGGTAGGGCCGGTCTAGATTAACTGACACGCCACAGGTATAATACCCACAAGGTTGATTCCTTTAAGTGGACTACCAGTTTTTACATATGCAACTGTCAGGTGTACGCCTACACCCCGTGCTTAGGTCGTGGCCATTTCTTTGAATGATGCCAAGGATATCCGGGACATGGTCATTTAACCCCCAAAGGCCATACACCAAATAATACAGAATAAAACGAGTTATGTAAATACATTAATCACAATCCGATTTAAATGACTGCATACCCGACCAAGCCGTATTATTATAATACCGTATCCCAAGCCCGTATAGGGAATATAACTTAGACCAGTTAGTTTTAAAAGAGGATACGGTCCAAAAATGCATGAATAAGCGAAGACCGGATTAAAATATGGTTTAGACCCGACAAGCTTGGATACTTGTTTCATATGGGTAAACTAAACACATTCTGGATTTTTAGACAAAAATGATATGGTTTGACCCGTTTCGGCTAATATATGCAAACTAGTTACAGAAGCCGATCCGAACGCGAAAAATGCGTAACGGGTAACCAAATGAGTCACATACAAGTTTCCTAAGTTAATATGCCTTAAATATGTTGTGACATCAGTAAGTTATCTTCTATTATGGCCAAAACGGATTTACACTCAAATTACGCCCCGTAGGGGTATTTTGGTCATTTTAAAGGTTATAAAAGAGTTTAAATATAAATCTGAGTTTCGGGTCTGATGTAATCAGTAAAATACTTAATTTACTAAGTTATATCAGTAGGGTATAACCTATGTGTGAAATTTATTATTTCTAACCATACTATGCACCGAAGGGGCATTTTGGTAATTTCACCTAAGGTTTAAAGGTCGAAATCTGGAAATCTGAGTTTAAAACTTTTGCTTACTGCTAAAGTATAAAAATTTATTTAAAACATCAGTAGGTATCAAGTCTTATATATCTAAAATGGTTTTAATACATACTATGTGCTTAAAACGCGTAAAAAGGCGATTTTAAGCGATTTTCGGGTTTTATAAGAAAAGCTGATATTTTTATTATTCCAGAAGGCTTAAAATATTCTATCTATCATATTGGATCAGTAGAAAAAGGTTTGGTATCAAAAGGATTGGTAAAACTCATTTTATAGCCTAAAAGGGCAAAACCGACAATTACCGGATCAAGCTTAGATCTCTATGTTATGCTTAGCCTAAAAATAAATAAAAATCTCCAAAAATCCCAAAATATTATTTTATATCAGTGGGTAAAAAGTTTGGTATAAAAAATCGGGTTTAGATAGGCTATATGCTAATTACACCGTTTAATTACTAAAAAGCTTTCTAATTACGCTAATGAGCATAACTCTTAATCTAGACCTCCAACTGATATCAAATTTTAGGTACAAGTTTATAAATCAGTAACTAAGGTTTCTCCTCTTTTACATTTTCAAAATTCACGTTTTAAGGTCATATGGGCATAATAGTCAACATTTAGGCATTTAACGAAAATATGCATATGAATCGGATAACTAATGAACCAAGTTGTATAATCACAGAGGGTTATACTTATATGAAACCTGGTCCTAATAAGGCTCTAAGACATTTCTAAACTATGCTCTAATGGGTCAGAACTGAAAGTCAAAGCAAAAGTCTACTTTTGCGACTTTCGGTTCCGATCCGAGCTTAAACTGAAAATTGTCGAGTTGAACATGTTTAGACATGTTCTTACATTAATTACCAAGTTATATTAATGACAAAACAGGTTGCATAGCTTCTACATTGCTAATTATGCATTAATTTGAAAATAAGCTTTCTGTTGACTTTTTATAATTAGCTTTGACCCGACAATTGACCTAGTTAGAGTGGGAATCAGAGGGTGCCCTTTTAAGGGTTTATTACCCACATAATTACCAACTCATAGGTACTTTCAATTTGAAATTTGACTGGACAAATTAAGGTTAATGACGAAGTCAAACCTTAATTACGACGGATTGACTTTAAGCTAATAAACTGAATTAAGAAAGGTTAGGGACACTTACTGAAGTCCTATGCACGACTAAGGATGCTTGGGAAGTGGCCTTGAGCTCCAGGAATCTCCATAAATTGAGTTTGAATGGTTTTCAAAGTGTATGCCAAAGTGTTGCAACAATGGGTTCTTATATAGTGAGTTTAATTCATCAAGATCATGCCACAATAGCCTATAGATGTTCCTTGATCACTTCCAGGTGTCCCTAGGCATGGAAATACCATCAAACAAGCCCCTTGAATCGAATACAAGGTTTCTAAGTCGGTTTAACTTGCTGAACTCGCACCTGTGCATGAATTCTGACCAGCTAAGGCCGTCGCGTAGCGCGACAGCAGAGGGGGTTGTTGGTGGCGCTACGCCAGCACCTCAGTCACCAGCCACACAAGTTTCAGCTATTTACATTTCAACCCCTGGTCCTTTCAAACATGGTTTTAAGTTTATTTCTTGCACTTTTGGTCCTCTAACTTGACTTTTAAGGGCTCCAAGACATAATTTAACATTGTTAAGTCCTTGGTTAACTTTATGATCACCCGTAAAGCCTTGAATTTCAACGTTGACGCTTTTAACCCTTCGTATACGAATATTATCATAACTTTCTCATACTTTATCGAAACCTTGTGAAATTTTTATCACATATTCTAGTGAGTATAATTTATTGTTACAAAGCTTCGGGTTCGCTAAAAGGTCACTCAGAGGTGTACTTTAAACATGTTGACACATTTAACCCCTGTAGTTTGTAATCTCTCACTTTCTTTCACAATTAGCTTCGTATGATCCATGATTCATTCGTTTAAGGGTATAAACATCGTGTAGGGTTGTTGAAAGATATATTTATCCATTGTTGACACTTTGAACCCTCTTATTCACATATTTTCTTTGTTTGTCAACTTTAGTCCTTCTAAAGCAATTCTTTACACGTTTAAAGCTCATGACACGTGTCGATATATTATTGGACATAAATTTTCGAGGTGTTACATTTATTAAGCTCACCAATAAAAGAGATTATGTTAAATTTTTAGGAAATAGGTTAGGGAACTTCAGTAAAATTTTATTTGTAGTAAAATAAATTCGAGTTATTTAAAAGTATGGAACCTAGTGTTCTTGTTTATTAAGCTCACCAAGAAAAGAGATTATGTTAAATTATTTGAAGATCTAATAGAACCATCACATAAAAAATTAACTAAAAAGACAGTACTTTTAAATGAAATGCAATGCAATGCAATTATATGTTTCTTGTATTTCATATGACAAGTTGTAATAAAAACATATCGGTGACCTGTTATTTATGTGATTGGCGTGAGTAATTATATTATTTTTAGTTTCGGAATTACGGTATCTTATTTGTTTGATAAAACACATTTCAAGCACGTAGGTGTGGACCATGTAGTGATCTCGGTGCTCCTCATTTATCTTATCTCGTTGTCGAAATTGCTTAGGGCATGTTTGGCTAAGCTTTTCAAAACAACTTATTGGCTTATTGACTTATCAAAAAGCCAATAAGTTGTTTTTGTGTTTGGCTAAGCCAAAAGTCCTTTTAGAAATGACTTTTTGCAAAGAAGAAAAAGGAGGTTTCAAGAAGTCACAATATTGTGACTTCTTGGTCAGCTTTTAACTTTTCAAACTACAAATTGCCAATATACCCCTTCTTTACCCCCTTATATCTAAAAGAATGACCATTTTAGTCATTTTACATCAATAAGCTAATCCAAACACTTTTTTTAAAAACTCATTTTCAAAAAGTCATTTTCCCAAAAGTCCTTTTCCAAAAGTCCTTTTTAACTATAATAAGCTTAGCCAAACATGCCCTTAGTCGCTATCAAACAAGACATGTTATCTCCCATTGATATTGGGCTCTTTTAGTACAAACACTACATGACACCATGTGCGTGTCACGTGTATTTTTCTAAGTTTAATAAAGAATTTTGTTTTTTCATGGCATCCCATCATTTCTAAAACATTGTCATCTATAAGATTTATAAAGAAGTTTGTATAAATTATAATAATGGATTTTTCTTAAACTATAATAATTCTATCTGTAACTAGCCAATTATGTCCTATAGTTCAACAAAAGAGGGGAGTTTTCCTATTTGTAGAATTTTTTCAAGCATAACTAGAGGTGTGAACAAGTTGAGGTACTCGAGATGACCCATGGGCTTAAATACCCGGCCCGAGCATAAAAATAAGCTTGTTTAGTAAACGAGCTCAAGCCTAAGCTTCACTTATCGAGCTCAAGCTGGCTTGTGAGCCTAAACAAGCCTATTATTTGAATCATCTATATTAATATATTAAATATATTTTTATGAAATAATAATTGTTATTTATAAAGTTATGATAAAATAACTAAATTCTCTAAAATTAATAATTATAGTTAGCATAAATTAACTAATACATAATAAACGAATTGAGACTGATCCAAACTTTAGCTTAAGAAACAATCCACAATCCGAGCTCGAGCTTCAGAAACAAAGCTCGAAATTTGCCGAGCTCTCATAAGTAGTATGTTTGTACCCCTTAGCATAACAAGTGTAAATTGAACATTTTAGTTACATGTTTTAACCATTTATAGTTTTACAAACATATTGTCATGCACTATGTCAATATCGCTAAAGCAATAAAATATACGGTTTAGTAAGATGTTCAATTTTCAGAGTTTATGTTCATTATATGTTCGTGAACGTTCGTTTATGTTCGTTCATTTATGTTCGTGAATATTTGTTTATTTACGTTCGTCTATGTTCATTTATTTACGTTCGTTTAAATTTTTGTAAAAACATAAATAGTTATATTTATATAAATATTAGGTTTTGTAACTACTTATATAAATGTAACTAATTAGTAATTCAGTTTTCTAGTAATCAAAAATGAAATTTTAAATTTTTTATTAGATAGTAATTGATCACTTACTTAATATTTATATAAAAAATCTACTTAATATTATATTTATGAACCCTAATTAGATTTGTTTCGAATGAACTGTAATATATTAGACTTGTTTGTTCGTGTTCACTAATGTTAAATTGTGTTTGTTTATATTTGTTCAATTACGTTCATTTGTGTTCTTTTATGTTTGTTCGATTATGTTAATTTATGTTTGTCTATATGTTCAGTTATATTTTTTGTTTGTTTATGCTCGACAAATTAACCATTGTACGTTGTGTGGGTCTTTTTTTTTCTTAATTGACCATGGTGCGTAATGGTGTTCTTGGCACCTCTTCGGAGCCGAGTTCATCTCTTGGGTTTTTGGCGTGCCCATTTAGTGGGTTCCAATGTTGTTCGGGTGGCCGGCAGGGGTCTAGAAGGGTTTTGCGGATGATTGGCCATTTGAAAAGTGACCATTTATCCTCTGAAACTCGTAAAGTTTCTTTGCGTGAAGCCCTTTCGTTTGACGGGAACCTCTTTCAGGCTACGGGAGTGGTTCTTAAGACAGTTGGGCAGTGGTTATGCGAGGCGTGTATGTCTTTGCACGGCCTATCGCGTTTTTGTCATCATGCTGATCGGGTGGTCAAATTTCAAGGGGACCGCGACTGTGCGGATAGCTACATAGTGGGGTTATGCCCACCGGTCCCCCCTGTTGAACCTGTTGAGAGTGGGGGTATTGCCCTTGATGTGTCACTTTTGGAACGTGTTTTTAGCCTCCCTATGAAGACTGTCAAGAGCATCCCTTACAGTTGTCGGATGGCTTTCGCACAGGCTCTCTCCCTTTCCCTACGGGGGGTTTTGGCACATCCTCACTCTATTGAAGCTTGGGTTAAGTTATTGGTGCTACCTCGCTGCACGCTCAAGGTTTTTAGACCTTCGTGTAGGCAGGAGCGTAAATCGGGGAATCGTAAATCTTTGCAGTGTTCTGCCATCCAGCGTGCGCTCTCGGTATGGGGGGATGGAGCTGGTTGTTGTGACCTTATTAGAGATTTGTTCGCTGATCAAGGGAGTCCCTCTCCTGCTTCTGACAAGGTTTTAGGTGGTGCTGCCCGGTCGGAGACCAGTGTAAATGTTAAGCAGTGTCTCCGAAAAGTGGCAGATGGACATTTCACGGCTGCTGTGAAAGTTCTCTCTTCTTCTGGGGTAGCCCCCTGTAATGGCGCTACCATGCAGGCTTTGCTTGATAAACATCCTGTTTTGCCTCCTCCCTTGTTGCCAGGCCCATTGTTCGCTGATCAATCGTTGGTGGTAGATGTGGAGGATGTCTTAGGGGGTATTAAATCATTTCCAAAAGGGACCTCGTGTGGTAGGGACGGGTTACGGGCTCAGCATCTTCTTGATGCTCTGTGCGGAGAAGGTTCTGTTGTTGCAGGTGGGGTTCTTCAAGCTATCATGGGGGTGGTTAATCTTTGGCTGGTTGGACGGTGTCCGGCTTCTCTGGCAGAATTTGTTGCCTCGGTCCCTCTAACCCCTCTTCTTAAGGCGGACAATGGGGTACGGCCGATCGCAGTTGGGGCTATTTGGAGACGGCTTGTCTCTAAGGTGGCAATGCGCCGTCTTAGGGAAGATATGGTTAACTACTTAAGGGACTTCCAATTTGGGGTTGGAATCCCCAATGGGGCAGAAGCGGTTCTCCATAGTGCAAATAGGTTTCTTGATTGCTATCATGCAGATGGATCGTTGGTCATGCTGACCATTGACTTTTCTAATGCGTTTAACCTGGTGGATAGGTCAGCAATGTTAAAGGAGGTGCATCGAGTTTGTCCGTCCCTATCCCCATGGGTGAATTTTTTGTATGGTCAATCTGCTAGGCTTTACGTAGGGGATAACTGCATTTGGTCTACCACCGGGGTTCAGCAGGGGGATCCGCTAGGACCTTTACTGTTTGCTCTGGCTTTACACCCCCTCATTACCCGGGTCCAAGAGCAGTGTCACCTGCTTTTTCATGCTTGGTACCTTGATGATGGTACGATTATTGGTCCTGTTCGTGAAGTGGCTAAGGCTTTAGAAGTTATCTCAAGGGAAGGCCCTTCTTTGGGGCTCCAACTAAATGTTCGGAAGACTGAATTGTTCTGGCCATCATGCAATAGGGAGAAGTTTGCTGCGGGGTTGTTCCCAGAGGATATTGGGAGGCCTAAGCTGGGAGTCAAGTTATTGGGGGGTGCCGTCAGCCGTGATCGGGACTTCATCAGTGACCTGGCTGTTAAGAAGGCCTCCCGGGCTGTCGATCTTATGAGGGTACTCCCGCAACTTAAGAATCCACAATGTGAACTCCTTTTACTGCGTTCGTGCATGGGAGTTGCCAAGATTATCTTTGGTCTCCGCACATGCCAACCATCTTATGTTGGAGCGGCTGTTACTTTGTTTGATGAAGGACTTCGGCAAGCCATTGATGATATTGTGGTTGGCGGGGGGCCGTTCTTTGGGGACTTGCAATGGCGATTGGCTTCCTTGCCAATCAAGGAGGGTGGGTTTGGATTACTTTCGGCGGGGGATGTCTCGTATTTTGCCTTCGTAGCCTCCAGAGTGCAATCTTTGGAACTCCAAGATCATATTCTGCGAGCTTATTGTATGGGTGATTTGGATTCGGAATTTAGGGCTGCGTTGGATGGTTTACAAGCCGTTCTTCCTGATGTTGACCTTGGCGGTTTTGCTAATAAAGACACCGCCCCCCGTGAACCTCAAACTATTTTGGCGAGTGCTTTTTATGGTAAAACCGTGAAGGAAATCAATGGTGTTTTCGGGTTATCCCCTCGGGAAAAAGCTGTTTTTGATTGTTTACGAGCCCCCCACGCTCAAGATTTCCTTACTGTTATCCCGATCGAGGGCTTGGGGCAATGTATGTCGGCAGTAGAATATCGGTCTGTCCTCAAATATCGTTTGATGATACCGTTGTACCCTGAGGATGAGCCTTGCCCTGTTTGTCGGAAGGTGTGTCTTGATAGCTTCGGGGAACATGCCCTTCACTGCAAAGAGCTTCCTGGCTTCAAGTACAGACACGATCTGGTTAGAGATGTGTTGTTTGACGTTCTCAAGCGAGCTGGTATCGCTGCTAAAAAAGAGGCTCCAGTTAATTTCCTAACGGACCCGAATGAGGGGAGGTCTTCCCTTCGACCAGCCGATGTGCTGGTTTTTGGATGGTCCGGGGGTAAGCATGCTTGCATTGATCTCACGGGGGTGTCGCCTCTTGCCGGTTTCAGGGGCAGTGGTTTTGTTTCAGGACAACCGGCACGGAAGGCTGAGGCGGGGAAAATACCCAAGCACGAGCAGGCCTGCATAGATAATCAACATGCCTTCCTTCCTTTCGCGTTCGATACCTTTGGTTGTCTGGCCCCTGTGGCGTCCGGTTTCTTGAAGCGGGTTCAAAAGGCAGCACTTGCGCATGCGACAGTGTCTGTAGGCCATAGTTATGTGTTTAGCCGAGTAGGTTTTGCAATTCAAAAGGGGGTGGCGGCGCAGCTTGTTGCCCGTCTACCAACCCATGATTTGTAATTTGCTCTAACCTTATATTATTAAACTAAAGTGTAAAACGATATTTTCCTAAAAATTGACCCAAACATAAACGAACACGAACATGACCGATTTCTTATAGGAAGAACACGAACAAAAAAAAGTGCACGATCATATGTTCCTGTTCAGTTAAAGTTTAATGAACGAACACGAGCATTCGTTCGATTCGTTTAGAGAGGCCTACTTGTAGTTGGGATATAAAAAGCCAAATATCTTGTAGTTGGGATGTAAAAAGTCCAAAAGTTGGTTTGACTATCAAAACAGAGATCTCTATTTCTTCCCTACTCTCGTCTCTTTTGCATATCTCTGTGGTTGGTCTTTTTTCCAAATTGTAAAACATGGCCTTTGATTTCTTTATATCTGAATCTACAATGGATACGAACTTACTTATGATGTTATTCTAAGCTTTAATCTCTTGCACTTCCTTTTAGGTATGTTTTTCCTTCCTAATTATTAAAGTAATTTTTTGTATAAACCTAGAAAGGATAAGACCGAGTAATCTTTGTGAGATTAAATATATTATTAATGTAATATTTAATCTTGTAGCCTTTATAATCATTTATATTATATTAGATCAAAATATATTAATAACCTATTAATAATTAGTTGGTAATTGTTGATGGACCAAATTACCCTTATTAACTAATTAGGTTTCCTCTTGGGTGTATAAATAAGGAGCTTATTAGAGAGTTAAAGGGTTAGACAATTACACAATACACACAACCCTCATAACATCTATTTTCGACTCTCTCTCCCAACCGATTCTTCCCTAGTATAGGTTTCATCACCATCATAACTTTACACCCTAAGGAGGAACCAGATCATCCTGACAAGTATGTCGAACTCAATGGCTGCATCTCTGACTGGATTCTCTGCTGGCCTGTCTGCTGTAACAGGTATGTTATTCATGTTTTCCATTAAGTTTAAACGGAACTGATCAACATGTGGTATCAGAGCATATGTTGATAAATCAGTTCTGTTTTCGTATCCATCATTCTGGGATCAAAATCTGGAAAACAGAATTTTTTGAAAGTTTATAAAAATCAAAACGGTTTTCGAGTTTCTTGTGCCGAATCGCTGTTTTCGGAAAAGGTTATATGATAAATTGACTCGAAATCATAAAGGGCAAACTAATATCCGAAATCTGTTAACTAAAGTCTTAAATTTAAGGTTTCGGATCCCAGATTATGTTTTAATTTTTTTAGGGTTCATCATACTGTTCTAAGAAAACTCGAAAATTCCCTAAATTTTGGAATATAATTTGGATTAGTGGGTGTTTTTCATGATTTTGATCTTAATTTTATCTATTAAAATTTCAAAAACTGTTAATAGATTTTCAGTTATTATTTTCGAAATCTTTTGATAAGTTTAGATCAAAAATAAAATAGGAAACACTATCCCACAATCCCTTAAATTTCGAGTTTCAGTTATTATCACATTAGACAGCCTTAACAGTGGATTCGAAATTATAAATGTAACTAATCGCACAAGTTCCCTTCAGTCGTACAAGATCAGATCAGATATGATCTGATCGCACAAGACATTCGCACAAGATCAGATCACATAAGATATGATCTGATCGCACAAGGGAAATCGCACAAGACAGTCGCACAAGATTTGTACAATTAATTAAGCATATTGTACGAGTTAAGACTGCATAATCGCACAAGATTTGTGGATCACACAAGATTTGTGGATCGCACAAGACTTGTGGATCGCACAAGACTTGTGGATCGCACAAGACTTGTGGATCGCACAAGGAGATACTGATCGCACAAGTTTTTGGGCCTTACTGATCGCACAAGTTTTGGGCCTTACTGATCGCACAAGTTTTGGGCCTTACTGATCGCACAAGTTTTGGGCATTACTGATCGCACAAGATTCGAAACCTCATTTTTTAAGCTGTTTAATGTGAACTAAAAGGTGGTTTGCTATTAAATACTTGGTTTTGTTAACACCTAATTGACTAATCAGAATCAGATAGTTTTTACAAAACCAAAATAGCTTAACTTGAATGAGCTTCTGATGTATTAATTCTGGCCAAAGCTGATTTAATACATCTATTTATTGTTCAAGTATTATAAAAGCTATGTTGAGTATGCATTACAAACGTGAAATGTCTTAATTCTGGCCAAAGCTGATTTAATTCATTTATGTTTAGCATGCTTAACAGGTGCATAACTAAAGTGATTGTCTCATTTCTGGCCAAAACTGATTTGTCACGATTACTTTGCACACATACTTAAATGATTACACTTCTGGCCAAAGCTGATTTGTCTTTGTTTAAGTAGAATTTTTTTTAACTAAGTCTATTATTTTGATGTTAGTAATAGACATTATCACAGCTTCATAATTAAAATGGTCATTATTTATGCCTGCCTTAGTATAACATGCCCTTAGATCACATTAGGACTTCTTCCTTAGTATCATAACTTGCTCATCTTATTTCCACTATCAGCGCCCAATTGCGGGATTCCACCTTTGACTGGTGATAACTTTGCTGCATGGAAGGATGCTCTCATGCTTACGCTTGGGCTGCTGGACTTTGATTATGCTCTAAGAGAGAATAAGCCAGCGGACCTTACTGCTACAAGTACTGCTGCTGAGCAGATAGTTCATGACAAGTGGACTAGTTGTAAGCGCATGTCTCTCATGTTCATGAAGCAGTCCATTCATAACTCAATCAGAGGAGCCATTCCTGATTCTGAAGATGCTAAAACCTATTTGGCTTCTGTGGAGGATCAATTCAAAGGAACATCAAAAGCACACGCTAGTACCCTTATCCTCAAGCTGGTGACAACTAAGTATGATGGGAGGAGCGGCATTCGCGAACACATCATGATGATGCATGACATGGCCAATAAGCTGAAGGGGCTAGAGATGGAAATCAGTGATGGTTTTCTTGTTCACTTCGCTTCCTTCGTCCTATGAAGCATTCAAGATCAATTACAACACTCAGAAGGACAAATGGACGATGAGTGAGCTGATCGCTATGTGCGTGCAGGAGGAAGAGCGTATGAAGATGGATCGCACTACTGATGTTGCTAACTTCACCACATCCAGCTCTAAGAAGAGGAAGAACACTTATCAAAGAAAGGATGCTTCTAAGGTCCAAAAGCCAAATCCTAATACAAGTGCACCTTCCAGCTCTAAGAACTCCTTAGGCAAACCCTATTGCAAGTTCTGTAAGAAAACAGGACATAAGCAAAAGGAATGCCCTGACTTCAAGGAGTGGCTGGCTAAGAAAGGTAACGATTTTTTCATGATACTTGAGTCCTTTAATTTAAATGTTCCGGCTAATTCTTGGTGGTTTGATTTTGGTTCTATGGTTCATGTTACCAATTCACTTCAGGGATTCCTTACAATCCGGAAGCTGGGAAGAAACCAAAGAACACTTAAAGTTGGAGATGATCGGGAATTAGAAGTGAAGGCCATAGGAACATTACAATTATTTTTGCAAACTGGTTTATGTATTAAACTTTATGATACCTTATATGTTCTTGAGGTAACTCGGAACCTTGTATCAGGACCAAAGTTAGACATGGACGGTTTTGTCGTTTCTCATGGTCATCGCAAACTCTCTATTCTCTATGATTCCGTTGTTTATGGTACTGGCATTCTGGATGGTGGTCTCTATAGATTAGAACTAGATGATAATTTTTCCAAATCTTTGTTGTCATATAATATTAATGAATCACTCACAAAGATGAAACAGATTTGAGACTTAGAGACTTCATCTATGTTGTGGCATCAACGTTTAGGCCACATCTCAAGAGAACGATTAAATCGTCTCGTAAAGGATGAAGTCTTACCTCCTCTCGATTTTACTGATTTTGGAACATGTGTCAAATGTCTTAAAGGCAAAATGACATTAGCGAATAAGAAAGGTGCCACTAGGAGCTCTAATTTATTAGAACTCATTCACACTGACATTAGTGGTCCTTATCAAATCGCTGGTATAACAGGACATACTTCATTTATCACTTTCATTGATGATTATTCTCGTTATATGTACTTGTATCTTATTAAGGAAAAGTCTGAATCTCTAACAACTTTTAAAGATTATAAAGCTGAAGTTGAAAAGCAATTAGATCGTCAGATTAAAGTTGTGAGATCAGATAGAGGCGGTGAATATTATGGAAGACATACTGATGTGGGTCAAGCTCCTGGTCCATTTTATGAGTTTTGTAAGGGCCAGGGGATTGTGAACCAATACACCATGCCTGGTACACCTCAGCAGAATGGTGTCGCTGAACGAAGAAATCGTACCCTTATGAACATGGTGCGCAGTATGTTAGCCAACACTAATTTACCATTATTCCTCTGGACTGAAGCGTTAAAAGCAGCTGTTCATATACTCAATAGAGTTCCTTCTAAGTCTGTCCCTAAAACTCCTTATGAACTTTGGACAGGAAGGAAACCGAGTCTTAAATATATGAAAGTATGGGACTGCATTGCTGAAGCAAAACTCTATAATCCTTTCCTAAGGAAACTTGACCCTAAAACAGTTACCTGCTTCTTTATCGGGTATCCTGATCATTCGAAGGGTTATCGTTTCTATTGTCCTTCCCATGTCACCCGTATTGTTGAAACCAAGCGTGCTGCGTTCCTGGAGGATTTCAAGGTCAGTGGGAGCAGTACCAACCCTTACGAAGAATTGCAAGAAGTACAAGACGCGGGGGGGGGGGAGACTCGTCGCTTACCATTACTCCGTTTACTCCTCTTGTACCCCATGCAACTACACCTGAAGCCACTGCACAAATTCCATCTCCACAATCAGAACCCATTATACCTTATAACGAAGGCACATCAAACGCTCAAAACCAAGACAACGCTGAACCCGATAATCAACTCAGGAGGTCATCTAGGCAAAGAAGGCCTACTAATTGGGATGATTATGTCACCTACCTGACTGAAATGGATGCTGGAAAGCTCAATGATCCTATCTCTTATAATGAAGCCATTAGCAGTGATCAGTCTTCTGAATGGAACAAAGCAATGATTGATGAGCTTGAATCCATGAAGAAAAATGACGTTTGGGATTTAGACGAATTACCCAATGGTGCCAAACCTGTAGGTTGTAAATGGGTGTTCAAAACAAAACTGGATCCGAATGGGAACGTTGAACGCTACAAAGCGAGATTGGTTGCAAAGGGCTACACTCAAAAAGAGGGAATTGATTATCAAGAGACGTTTTCACCTGTCTCTCGTAAAGATTCATTAAGGATCGTTATGGCCCTAGTAGCTCATTTTGATTTAGAGCTGCATCAGATGGACGTCAAAACTGCTTTCCTTAACGGAGACTTAGACGAAGATGTTTACATGAAACAACCTGAAGGCTTTAAACCTGAAGGTCAGGAGCATCTAGTCTGTAAGTTGAAGAAATCCATTTATGGGTTAAAACAAGCATCACGTCAATGGTACCTCAAGTTTGATGAAGTCATGAAGAGGCAAGGTTTTATGAAGAATCAAGTGGATCAATGCACCTACCTCAAAATGAGTGGGAGTAACTTTACTATACTTGTCCTTTACGTAGATGATATTCTATTGGCAAGTAATAGTTTAGACATGTTGCATGAGTCGAAGCGGTTACTCTCGCATAACTTCGACATGAAGGATCTCGGAGATGCTTCTTACGTCATTGGCATCGAAATTCACCGAGATAGACACAAAGGGATCTTAGGATTGTCTCAAAAGACTTACATAGATCGTGTCCTTACACGTTACAACATGCAACAGTGCAAACCCTCAGTCGCTCCAGTAGTTAAGGGAGATGTTTTCGGTTCATTCCAGTGTCCGACAACAGAGGTTGAAAAGGAGCAAATGAGCCAGATACCTTACGCGTCAGTAGTCGGGAGCCTGATGTATGCTCAAGTCTGTACTCGCCCATATATCGCTTATATTGCTGGAATGCTAGGTCGTTATCAGACTAATCCTGGCCTAGATCACTGGAAAGCAGCTAAGAAGGTCCTTAGATATCTGCAAGGGACGAAAGACTATTAACTGACTTATAGAAGAAGTGATCACTTAGAAGTGGTAGGTTATTCTGATTCTGACTTTGCCAAATGCAAAGATGACAAGAAATCCACTTCGGGCTACATCTTTATGTTAGCAGGCGGACCTATCTCATGGAAGAGTCATAAACAACAGTTAACTACAACTTCCACAATGATGGCAGAGTACATTGCTGTTTACAACGCAACCTATCATGGAATGTTGCTTAGAAATCTGATCACTGGACTCAAAATCGTTAATTCCATTTCTAGACCATTGAAGCTTTACTGTGATAACTCAGTTGCCGTTAGTTTCTCGAACAGTAACAGTTCGACTGGAGCTGGTTTATATCTCGATACAAAATATTTGTTCGTACGTGAACGAGTTGAGGAAAATAATCTTTGTATTGAGTATATTAGTACTAAAGATATGCTTGCGGATCCGATGACTAAAGGTCTCCCACCTAAAGTTTTCGAAGAACATGTATCGAATATGGGACTTACTAAAGACCTTGTTTAATGGCATATTGTACTAGCTTATGTTTTAATTAATAAAATTTCCTCAGTTTGATTTTGTATGTCTCTAACATATGTTCTGCCGGTGTAATGACATATAGACAAATATAAATACAAATCAGACGCTAAAGGGCTTATACATATTTTGATCGTAACTGTTAGGTTTTAAATTGAGGCTATAGTATGACTAATGAGGGTCCTGAGTCGAATGATGATTCAACGGCTGTATTTCTCTGCTATAGTTCTTGGTTTAAGGCTAAAATGAGTGTTAACTCCTGGCCAGGCTTACCTAATACTCATGATAAATGATTACTCGGCTAAGTGGGAGAATGTGAGATTAAATATATTATTAATGTAATATTTAATCTTGTAGCCTTTATAATCATTTATATTATATTAGATCAAAATATATTAATAACCTATTAATAATTAGTTGGTAATTGTTGATGGACCATATTACCCTTATTAACTAATTAGGTTTCCTCTTGGGTGTATAAATAAGGAGCTTATTAGAGAGTTAAAGGGTTAGACAATTACACAATACACACAACCCTCATAACATCTATTTTCGACTCTCTCTCCCAACCGATTCTTCCCTAGTATCGGTTTCATCACCATCATAACTTTACACCCTAAGGAGGAACCAGATCATCCTGACAAGTATGTCGAACTCAATGGCTGCATCTCTGACTGGATTCTCTGCTGGCCTGTCTGCTGTAACAGGTATGTTATTCATGTTTTCCATTAAGTTTAAACGGAACTGATCAACAATCTTAACATCCTGTCTCATATTAGTGTCTATGAAATCTATAAAGTTTGGCTCTTATAATCTCACTAATAAGATCTAGTTTTGTTTTCTTCTTCACTTCATGTTTTTTTCTTCCAATTTTTTAAGGTTTTTACCATCAACATCCTTTTTGAATTGTGTTATGATCATCTATTTTCATGTATTTTAAACCCTCAAAATTTGGCTTGTTTGTAAAAAAGTCGACCCAAGCTACTCTCGTTCGCTCACTCATTTTAAAATAAAAGGCCTAATTAGTGTGTGTATATATGTATATAAATTATAATCAAAATTTTAGGTTTTGTGGTTTACAAATTTTAGTATTAGCTAATTTAAATGTTAGTTTAACGATATTATCATTTGATATTTTAAATCGGGGCACGCTCGAAAACGGACAAGAGATAGCTGTAAAAAGGCTAAAAAGAATATCTACAGGTTGAGCATCTCGCGAAACTTAGAGATGGCAATCAAATCCGAACCTGAAGGGTAAACCCGAGACCCGACACATTTGGGACGGGTTTGGGGTCGGTTAATCGGGTTTGGGACTAGTTTTTATTTTTTTCGCGGGTTTGGGATGAGTTTGGGATTGGGTGATATACCCGTTTACCCGACCCAATTACCCGATAAAGTAAACCCGTTTACCCGATTGTATACCCGATATAATATCTTTTATATTTTTAAATATGTAAATATATAATACATCCTTTTTTCTATACATATGGGTATTTTATCTCATATACATTATAGTTATTTGATAAATTTCTTGAGTGATAATACTAAATGTAACTTATTAGTAGTTACCCGGTGGGTTTTGGATCGGGTATACCCAACGGGTTAACTTTTTAAAATTAATGGTTACCCGAAACCCACGGGTATACCCGATACCCGATGGGTATTTACCCGCTAGAAACCCGACGGGTTTTGGGACGGGTTTCGGACAAGCTTATCTAATCAGGTTTGGTGTTGAGATTACCTAAACCCATCCCAAACCCGACCCATTGCCATCCCTAGCGAAACTTAATCCCTGTAACTTGGTCCGTGGGCATAGCATTGAAGGCATCGAACGCCTTCTAATTTATGAGTTACTGCCACATGGAAGGCTTGATAAATACATAATTTTCCTGGGGTAACTGAACTTACACTTGTAATCATAGTAGTTAATTTTCATTGTAAAGAGAAACTTAATAATGTTTTACTATTTTAATTGCACTATGGCCGACCATAAGAATTCATGTACCTAGTTCGAGCTTGAAAAACGTGCCTAGGCCTTAACGAAATTGAGTATTGAGCTCACTAAAGGTCTAAACCTAATGCCAATGGGCTAATAACTAATATAAACCATAAAAATAGTTTTGTAAGTGACCTATATTGGTGGTCATATCGGATTTGTTTTAGAATACCGTGCCCTTCGAAATATCGGGCCCTGGACGGTGGTCCTCCCCGCCCACCCTCAGGGCCGGCCATGGCACTATTGTGGTAGAAAATTATATTTTGTTGTGTTGAATATTGTTATTGATGGCTACATCTTGATGATTCATGCAGATTCATCTAAGAGTTCCATTCTTGATGACTGGGAAAAACGCCGCAACGTCATCATAGATGTTGCGAGTGGACTCCATTACCTCCATGAAGGAAGCCATCAAAGGATTGTTCATCGGAACCTTAAAGCAACTAGTGTTTTGTTGGACGCAAATTGGAAGGCCAAAATTGGAGATTTTGGCCTAGTAAGATTGTTTGAACTCAATGAATCTCATCGCACCACAAATCATCTTCTTGAATCTATAAGGGGTACTTTAATAAATTTGTTTTATACCCATAGTGCCAAAGGTTTATATTTCTTGGATAGCGGTTACATATCTTCCGAGTACATCCGGTATAGGCGCTTCTCGTCTCAATCTGACGTCTTTAGCTTCGGTGTACTGGTATTAGAAGTTATAGCATGTCAAAAGAATGTACCTTCATGTGATGATGCGCGAAGCCAAATGCTTCATAACCTTGTACGTATCCATCTTCCATTATAAAATTATATAAATATTGATAATATTTGTAAGCTAATTACTCCCTTGCGAAAATTGATTTTTACTCTTGTAGGGATACGAATGTTGGCAAGGGAAAGAGACAAGACAAATTGATGTAGTGGATAGTGTGATAATGAAGATCAAACACGTTGATTCTACGAATACCCGTGTAGTTCTTCCCCAACCCCCAAATTGCAACCCAAAGGCCACGGAATTTGAAGTGAAAATTCAGTTTTCTCAAAATTCAAGTCTGATTGTTTCATTCACTAAAGGGACATATAAATAAGAACAGAAATTCGAAATGGGCCTAAAAAAGATAACGGGCCAAACACAAGCCCAAAAACAAAATGCCCAAAATACTTAAAAAAACATAAAAATGTAAATAACTAATGGAAATAAGCGTTTTTTGGCCCGGACGATGACCCAAACCGCCATAGGCGTTTGCAGCAAGATGGAGCTTCTTCTCACGTTCGTTTCGCCTGGTCGCACGCCCAAAACGGACCTCCGTAGCCCAAGTTAGAGCCATTTTAGTGAAGCCCCTTTTGTTACGCGATCTTGGGCCTCCAAATACAAGATGGCCCGCTCTTCCACACTTGGGCCCGCATCACAAATGATGGATCCCTGTTTAACTACCGAATCAGATTCAATAGCGGGGATCACTAGATGCATCCACATTGCGTTATTATGCATTCAAGAAGACCACAAATCTAGGCCACACATGAGTTCAGTCGTTGATTGGCTTAATAACTCCTTTGACACGCCACTTCCCGTTGTTCCTAATCCAATACAAGATCCAATCCCAACTAATTATGATAATCCAACTACATCAAATAGTATGTCAGTGTCTCTATTAATGTATAGATTGTAGATATTTTAGTTTAAAGATACTATCATTTGATATTTTAAATCAGGGCGTGCTCTAAAACAGACAAGAGATAGTTGTAAAAAGGCTAAAAACGGTGTCTACTCAAGGTGGCAAACAATTCAAGAATGAAGCTGAGCTACTTGCGAAACTTAATCACCAACTTTGTGAGTATAACATTGAAGGCATCAAACACCTTCTAATTTATGAGTTACTGAACACCTTCTAATTTATGAGTTACTGCCACATGAAAGTCTTGATAAATAAATATTTGGTAAATTTTTCTGGGTAGCTGACTTACACTTGTAATCATAGTAGTTAATTTTCAATGTAAAGAAAAAATTGTAAAAACTAAGGTAAAAGATACTTTTCACGCATTTGCATATTTATAGTGACAAAGCCAAATATTTGTGTTATGTCATGTAGGAAATAGGTTAGGGAATTTCAGAAAAATTTTATTTGTAGTAAAATAAATTCTAGTTATTTAAAAGTATGGAACCTAGTGTTCTTGTTTATTAAGCTCACCAATAAAAGAGATTATGTTAAATTATTTGAAGATCTAATAGAACCATCACACAAAAAAAATAATTAAAAAGATGGTACTTTTAAATTAAATGCAATGCAATTTAATGTTTCTTAGGAGTCCTAAAGCGAATTCAAGAATTTGGGCCCTTTTGTAAAAAAAAATTATAACCCAAAGTCAATTGGCTAACGGTATAACTGACCAAATAAATCGGACGGGTTGGGCGGGTAACATGTATTAAAATGTCTACTTTTATAGTTTCCATATACGAATAAAGATCTTCAATTCAAGTAGTTACCTAGCCAAATGCAATTAGATCATAGCTTCTTTATTGGATATACAACTCAATTCTTGATCAAAAGCCTCATTTGGATTAGTGCATTTATAATTAAAGAATTAGTTTATTAGATAATGGAGGCTCTTTGAAAAGTGTGGCCCAAAGCCGATGCCTCACTTGAATTATCCTTCAGCCAGGTCTATATGATAAGTTGTAATAAAAACATATCGGTGACCTGCTATTTATGTGATTGGCGTGAGTAATTATATTATTTTTTAGTTTCGAATTTACGGTATCTTATTTGTTTGATAAAACACATTTCAAGCACGTGGGTGTGGACCATCTAGTGATCTCGGAGCTCCTCATTTATCTTATGGTGTAGGGAGTGGTTAGACACTTTGAATATGTAAACTCTCAAATCATCCAATCAAACAGTGCCACGTCATTTTACCTATTTTGTTTACCTATTGCTCAAAAACGTTGGCGGTGATTAGACACTTTGAAATAGGTAAACTATTTAAAAAAAGAAAAAATGTGTGATTGGTTGAGAAGGCATAGACCCCACCACACACACCCCTCTCTCTCTCTCCCCTTCCCTCCCTCTCCCCGATTCGGTGAAGGTTCACCGAAATCCTTTAGCTTGATCGGTAAACTTATGTTGGCAGTGGTTTACCACTTTGGTAAACCAGGTTTACCACTTTGGTAAACCAGGTTTACCGTATGAAACCGATGTCACACCGTATACCCTTTAATGGTAGTCGTCAAACAAGACATGTTATCCCCCATTGATATTGGGCTCTTTTAGTACAAACACTACATGACACCATGTGCGTGTCACTGTCATTTTCTAAGATTTATAATTTTGTTTTTTCATGGCATCCCATCATTTCTAAAACATTGTCATCTATAAGATTTAAAAAGAAGTTTGTATATAAATTATAATAATGGATTTTTCTTAAAACTATAATAATTCTATCTTAACTAGCCAATTATGTTCTGTAGTTCAACAAAAGAGGGGAGTAGGGGTGTTCATCGAATCGAATATCGAATTTTCAAATTA
>CM060423.1:193979853-194191075 GCA_030545235.1 Helianthus tuberosus | reverse complement strand
GAACCGCGAGAACTAATGTGAACACAACCAAAAATGCCTAAAAATAGCTAAAAACCACACACAAAATTTTTTTTTTAATATTTTTTATAAAAAAATCGCTGCTTTTAATTGCCAAAAAAAATTAAATTTTTTTTTTGCTACTAAATGTAGCGATTTTAACATAAAAAATATTAAAAAAAAATTAGTTTTTTTTAGGTTTTTTGGGGTTTAGTTTTTAGTATTTTAGCTTGGGGGGGGGGGGGGGTTAGGTTTTTGGGGGTAGGGGAGGGGGGGTTTAGGTTTTTTTTTTTTTTTTGTGGGGTGGGGGGGGTTAGGTTTTTTTTTTTTTTTTTGGGGGGGGGGGGGTTTATTTTAGGTTGTGTTCACATTGCTTCTCGCGGTTCTCGCAATAAAGGTGGTTCTCGCATGAACCTTACCCTATATATATATGTGTTGTGTGTGATTATACACGAGCCTTGTTAAATCAACACTCTAAAAATAAGTCTAAGGAGTTAAGTTTCATTTAATTAAAACAAGTTAACCTTGTTAATAAGGTTGCACAATTAATTACCCAATTAAAACTAGATTAAGTTAGGTAATTAGGTGTGGATAAGATAATGAAGTAGAGGGGCCTTTATGTAATAATAGGAAACTTATTCAAAAATGAACAAAAAAATATACTGACCACAGGGTTCGAAGCATGGTCAGTAGCGATTCAACATCACAACACCAAGCACATAACCACTGCACCACTTTACTGTTTGGTGCAAGCCTTAGAGCACCCGGGGTGGAAGCGTGATGAACCATTTCCATGCGTGGAACAAATGCAAACACTGCCGCCGCCCTCAACTTTAACACGTTAATGTTTAAACGCGTTGAGAATTTGACGCGTTGAAGAAATAAAAAAGTTACCGTTTTTTATGACCGTTTGGCATGAACTTTGACTGGGTTTTTTATATAAATTCACAAACCAATCTTCCAACTCATTCCACAAAATCAAAAAAAACTCCACAGGTGAATTCAAAAAAATTCTGTATCTCAATCCAAAAATTTTTACAACAAACATGGAAGGTTCAAGCAAGAGATGTGCGGGTTCGAAAAAAAGAGGTTCGGGTACGAAGAGAAATCCCGCAAAACCCAAGGTTCGAGCGAATCTTGGTGAGCCGGCGCGCTTTAGGCTGCAAGACGAACCCGACCAAAACCCACAATTTCAAACCCAACAATATCCAATCTTTCAAACCCAACAATTTCCTCACCTTTAATCTCCACCGTATCAAAACCCACCGTTCGTTCCACCGTATCAACCTCAACAATTTCTTTCCCAACCGTTTCAACAATTTCAACCACAATCGCACCAAGTCGATCCGCTAGAAGATGAGACGCTCATTCATCGTTTTGCTAGTCAGTACCGCGAACCACAACCAAGTTTCGATGACGATGAAGAAATCATCCAGCATTACCAGCATGAATGGTAAAACACATCGTCAAGAAATCCTCCAGCATTACCAGCATGAATGCTAAAACACAACGGTATTAATCTGCTTGCTGTTAAACACAATGACAATAAATCATCCAGCGTTACCAAACATCATTCATATTATGGGATCTATAAAAACATTGACTTTAACCCTCTAACTGTTAAAACACAGTACCAAGAACATGCTGATAGATTCCAGATGCCATGATTTGTCTCTCCGTATAAAAATATGATCAGCGATGAATCTTGTCAGCAAGAAAACGAAGGAATGATTGATATTTACGTGAGATCAGAATTCGAAAACAAAAAATTCGGAAAATTATGGAGGAAATCGGTTTCATTATGGATAGTTAGTTATTGATGATAATTTCCTAAAATAAAAATAGATTGTGAAAGTACATAATTGCCCTGCTAGTTAAAATCCTTCAATGCCACGTGTCGCATTCTGATTGCTTCCTAGACTTTCTAGGAAAAATCCACTCTCTACCCAACTCCTCCTATATATATAGGACAAAGATCCGTTAGGAACCACCCTTTATTGCGAGAACCGCGAGAACCAATGTGAAAACAACAAAAAATGCCTAAAAATAGCTAAAAACACACAAATTTTTTTTTTTAATATTTTTTATAAAAAAATCGCTACTTTTAGTAGCAAAAAAAAAAAAATTTTTTTACTACTAAAAGTAGCGATTTTAACATAAAAAATATTAAAAAAAAATTTAGATTTTTTTAGGTTTTTTGGGGTTTAGTTTTTAGCATTTTAGCTTGGGGGGGGGGGGGGGGGGGTTTAGGTTTTTTGGGGGGTGGGGGAGGGGGGTTTAGGTTTTTTTGGGGGGTGTGGGGTGGGGGTTAGGTTTTTTTTAGGTTTTTTAGGGGTTTTAGTTTTTAGCATTTAGCTTGGGGGGGGGGGGGGTGGGTTAGGTTTTTTTGGGGGGGGGGGGGGGGGTTAGGTTTTTTTAGGTTTTTTTTTAGCTATTTCAGGTTGTGTTCACATTGGTTCTCGCGGTTCTCGCAATAAAGGTGGTTCTCGCATGAACCTTACCCTATATATATATATATATATATATATATATATATATATATATATATATAGGGTAGGGATAGTGTAAAAAGGAGTAGAATTGTGAGAAGTGTAAGAAGTGTTTTAATCCATTAGATCTTAGATCTAATGGTTGAGATCAAAAGGGACTAAAATGTAAATTGTGTTTTATGTATAGGGTCTGATTTGTTATTTAGAGGGGTAATAGTGTCTTTTAACACATTCAAAATATGGAAACTGTATCCTAAAATCCTAACCCACGATCACATCTCCTGATATCACGCACCACACCTTCAAAAATCATTGACCAAATTCTATCAAAATTCGAAGATCACTGGCGAAATCGGAATCCTTATTGTGTTATAAAGGTAATCTGGTTGGTTCTTCATCCTTGTTCATTGTCATCTACATCGAAAAATTAGGGCTTTTTTTTATTTCTCAATCGCAGGGTGTTTATCGCGAAATCGGGGGGGATAACCAGCAATCGACATCTTCATTGTGTTACAAAGTGATTAGGTTTGGTTCATCATCCTTATTCCTGGTCATCTCCATCAAAAAAATAGGGTTTTTTTTTATTTATTTCTCAATCTGCTCTGCAGGGTGTTTTACGGCGAAACGGTTGAGAAATTGTTCATGGTGTGGTGTTTTAAACATCTATGATTCAAGACTATACAGAATAAAACACTATTAATGAGGATAAAACACTATGAAAGGAACAGTATATTACATGATAAAACACTATAGAAAGATATAACACTATCTGTTTCCTGTAAGACACTATACAGAATAAACAATATTGATGGGGATAAAACACTATGACTGGGGAATATAACACTACAACAATATTGATGGGGATAAAACACTATGACTGGGGAATATAACACTATTGACTGGGGAATATAACACTACAACAAGAACTTACCGTAAACAATTAAATGTATAGAACAAATCGAATTTGAATCACATCCCTAATATATCGCCTGATATTTTTGGCAGTTATCTTTGGAAATCAATTAATTGATAAGAATGGACAATTACTAATATACCCTTTTGAATTAATTAAGATAAGGGACACTTGTCATTCCCAAATTATTTCTCACACTTCTTACAAAAGTTGGACTTTTTACAGGATCCTCTACCTATATATATATATATATATATACTATATAATAAAAGAAACTGTTTTGGGACACTTGTCATTCTCTCATTTAATTGATTAAAATTATTAATAATACAAATAATAATAATAATATTTAATCTAATCTAATACAAATTCTTATTTTTAATTCAATAACCTATTGTTAAACTAAAACTTCAATATCATTCAACCGACATTAGAGCCGTCTTATCGAACTCTACGACATTAAATAATATGTACGAGTTAATGGATTACATTTATATTAACTCATTTATGTCAATATGGTATGCAAATGTCTATGTCTTTGTTTTGCATTTACAGGAAATATCCATACTATATAGTTTAAATTGTATAACCCGTGTAACACACGGGGAACTAACCTAGTATATATATATATATATATATATATATCTATATAGGGGATCGCTAAAATGAAAACCAACTCTAGTTATAAGAACCATGTGAACCACTTTTTAGCCCTTAGATCAACTAGATGGATGGATGAGATTAAAAGTAGTTAATATTAATATTAAAAGCTTTTTGTCTTATTATTTCTTTAATATTTTAATCAAAAAGGGTATTTAAGTAATTTTGTTTTTTTGTCTTAATAGTTTCATTGTTTTTTAATACATTTTTGTCCTTATTGCATTAAATGTTTTTTTTTTCTTAAATCAGTTTTTTTTATATTAAACAAACATCAGTTTTTTTTTTCTAAAATCAGTTTTTTTTTCTAAAATCAGTTTTTTTTACGCTCCGTTTTTTCACGCCGTTTTACGACCCGTTTTTACGCCCCGTTTTACGACCCGTCTTACGCCCGACTTTTTCACGCGTCGTTTTTTCAACGCGCCGTTTTTACGTTAACGTTTTACGCGCCGGTTTCTTACGTTAACGTTTTTCTACGTTTTACGCGTCGGTTTTTTACGTTTTACGTTAAAATTTTTACGTTTTTATGTTTTACGTAAAACTTTTTACGTTTTACGTTAAAAATTTTACATTTTACGTTTTACGAGCCGGTTTTTTACGTTAACGTTTTTTACGTTTTTACGATTTACGCGCCGGTTTTTTACGTTTTACGCGCCAGTTTTTTACGTTAACGTTTTTTTACGTTTTACGTAAAACTCTTTACGTTTTACTAAAAAAAATTTACGTTTTACGTTTTACCTAAAACTTTTTACGCTTTACAAAAAACGTTTTACGTTTTACGTTAAACTTTTTACGTTTTACGTTAAAAAGTTTACGGTTTAACAATTTTTTTTTACAAAAACTTTTTTACGCAACACGAACGTACCCAGAAAACGCAAACTCGGTAGGTGTCTCAGATAGATTGTTATCGTCATCGACTAGGGAAAATAATATAAAAAGCCAACAACATCAAAACAAAGCGTATCTCGAAAAAAAAGGGGTTTGGCTCAGATTTTCCGATACTAAAAAAGGCTGCAAAATGGGGTTGCAGGTTCAAAAAACCTACCCCCGCCGTCTTTGCCACGCCATCGTCATCAAAATCAAAGTTTTTTTTTTCATCATCACAGCCGATTCAAATAAAGGCACCATATTCAACCGATTTAAACATTCAAAAAGGACCAAGAATATCATTCAAACATATTCAAACACTTTCCACATAAATCAACCCAGATTCAACAGAATTAAAAACCCATATTTAAACCCAGATTCAAACCCAGATTCAACATTCAAACCCAGATTCAAAACCCAGATTCAACATTCACAGCCGATTCAAAACCCAGATTCAAACCCACAAGGAACATGAACAACATTCAACCCACATATCAGATTCAAGATTAAACCCCCAACATACCACCATCAGATTCAAGAACAGTAGAACACCCAAATCAAACCGCCAACATACCACCATCAGATTCAAACCATATCATTCAAACCAAAAGGAACATGAACATGTTTCAAATCAGATCATTCAAACCAGAAGGAACATGAACATGTTTCAACCAGAAGGAACAGTAGCATCATTCAAACCAAATCAAAAAAATATCAAGAACATACCAAAAATCAAAACAAACATCAAGAACACAGGCCAAAATATGAAAATCACCAACATACCAAATCAAAACAAATATCAAGATCAAATTCACCATACATGCTAAACCAATAAAAATCAAGAACACATGGCGAAATAAAATACCAGAGAAATCAACAACACAGGAGGAGACCGGGACCTCCGCCGCTCACGGCGGCGCTGCACCACCGTCATCGAGCACCCACCATCTCCGATTCAACAGATCTGTCGGGATGGAGTGTTGTGGCGGTTGCGGCGGCGGAGGAGCACTTGTGGTGGCGGAGACGGTGATTTCATTAATGAAGATGGAGTGTTGTGGCGATTACTGTAGAGACGGAGGGGGGGGGAGTGTTTGGCTGGTGGTTGTCGCCAGAAACACCATCATCATCGGAGAACAGGGGTGTCATCGGCCAAAAACACCCATTTAACACAAGATCTTGAATGGAGATGAGAAAGGGGAGAGTAATGTGAGATGAGAGAGAATAGATTAAATGATAAATGTCAGTGACAATAAATAGAGAGGGAGAATAGATTAGACATTTAAGAGTAAATGACCAAATTACCTCTTTTCCTGATTGGTTGAGAGTGGTTCTCGCGGTTCTTACAACTGGAGGTGGTTCCTATTTTAGTGGCTCCCTATATATATATATATGTGTGTGTGTGTGATTATACACGAGCCTTGTTAAATCAACACTCTAAAATAAGTCTAAGGAGTTAAGTTTCATTTAATTAATACAAGTTAACCTGGTTAATTAGGTTACACAATTAATTACCCAATTAAAACTAGATTAAGTTAGGTACTTAGGTGTGGATAAGATAATGAAGTAGAGTAAAAGGAAACTTATTCAAAAATGAACAAAAAAATATACTCCGTACTAACCACAGGATTCGAAGCATGGTCAGTAGCGATTGATCATCACGACACCAAGCACACAACCACTGCACCACTTTACTGTTTGGTGCAAACCTTATAACCAAACAAATTATACCCGCTCATTACAGTCAAGTTTCTTTGAATTATAAATTGCCACTCAATCCAGCTCGTTAACAACTCAGCCTCCTTCAAATTTGTTTACGCTGATTCTTCGAGATTAGAGTTTCCATGATTATGAGAATGAACCTAGACACCATTCCAACTAAAAAATGCGTACAAAATCATTCCAATTTGAAGGTTTCCAAAAATGAAATTTCTTGATACAAAATATATGATTTTACTGCGGAATGTTAATTATACACACCCAAACCAATTCTCGACCTTGATTGCTCAGAAAGAAAGAAAGAAACCAATTTAAACACCACCTGCACTTTCGCCGGAGATCGGAGGCGCTGCCGGAGCACAAGCCGGAACTCACGAATCTTCATTTCCGGTATACCTTTTCATCACCAATTGTTTTCTCGTTAATCCCCTAATGAAACCCATACGTGTTTCGTCAATAATAATCATTAAAATGACAGTAATTTTGGGGGATTATGAGGCAGGGAACGGGCTGGGTATGTGATGAAAAAGATGATGACAGTAAACCTATGTTAAAGTGAAACCTAAACCCAAAAATTTTCAAAACAGATGATGTGGTGAAATGGTTGTTATTATTGGGTTAAGTCACATACATCGGGGAGGTCACGGGTTCGACGCAGCGAATATCCTCAACATCATCAGAATTATGTGAGGATTTCACTTAATTTCGGGGCTGAAGTGAAACCATTCGAATCCAATTTATTTGGATTTGGCATAGATGATACAAGGCTGGATAATCTGGTTGAAGTGACAAAGTGTAATGTTGGGAAATTTCCATGAAAATATATTGGAACTTTACTAGGTGCAAACATGAACTTAGCACAAAATTGGAGTTGTGTGGTCGATCTTTTCAAGGCAAGGCAAGGTTATCCAAATGGAAGTCGTCGACTCAATCAATTGGTGGAAGAAGAACTGTCATTTTTCTGAAATTTCTGTTCTTGTTTCTTCTTTATTTCAGTTGTAACTGTAGTTTATTTCAGCTTTCCTCTTTCAGTTGTAATTCAAGTTAATAATAAAGTTTTATTTATTTATTTTTGCACGAACGGATTCCTACATTACCAACGTTGGCAGCACTCTATAAACGGAACATCCTTAGAGGTGAAATGGTACGTAGGATGTGTGGCGAAGAGGCGGAAGATTCGGATCATCTTTTCACCGCATGCTATGTTGCCGGGGTGATATGGAATGTGGTATAAGCAACTGGTGTAAGATCCACACATTTTTGCGTCTGGAATCAGGGATCTCTTTAGCATTCATAAGAATCTGCGGTTGTCGGGCTGCATGGAACAAGTGGTGCAGGGCATTGTGCTGGTGACGTGTTGGGGGATTTGGAAGTGTCGAAATGAGATAGTATTTTCTGGAAAAAGAGTCCACATTGATCAGATTTTGGTGAGTTTCAGGCGATGGCGTTCTTGTGGTACAAAAATAGGGCAAATAGATCGGATCTTGACTGGGAAAAGTGGCGTTCCTTAGTCTAAGGTTCCATGAAAGGCCTCACTTAGTCAGATTTATCTTAACTAACATTAATATTATTTTACGTAAAGACATAATTATTATGTTGGAATTATTAAACCAGCTGGATGGTTTTTATTCAAGAGGTGAAGTTTATTAAAATGCGAGAACTACTGGGCGTCAAAGATCTCGTGGGTCCAGATCAGAAGAGTCCAGATCGGATTTACTAGGTGATTGTTGGCATGATCCAATGAAAAATCCAAAGGTGGAGAAAATATTGCAATATTTCAAAGGGAAAAGTCAAGATAAAATTATTTGAGTTTGAAGTTATTTAGTATTTATTAGTTTGTTATAAATGTTAATTCTGATAGGATAAGAATTGGTACGAGTAAGTATAAATGGATTATTTGGGAGGCTAACACTGTTGATGCTGAAAATGCATTTTGAATTAATAAAATGTTTATTTCTTTTCTTTTGTTACATAACTGTACTTAGGATTTTTCTCCTCAGTGGCCTTTTGTTACACAACTGTACTTAAGATTTTCTCCTCAGTAGCAATTATAATATGATAATTTTATACCATGTACTTAATTTTATACTATGTACTTAATTCTAGTAGTTTAATAAATAATATCTTAATATTTTTTTAAATCGTAAACACACACCCACTATTTTACCAAATTCAGATTATTCTTATGTGCACATTTTGATAGCAATAGGCAAGAAACCCCTTAGTTTTAGTCAACAAGTGATGGAATTAATATTAAATCATATTTATGTTGGTGGTGGGTTATTTGGAGATTTAGAAACAACATTATTTTCTTCCAAGACAATCGGCTAAAAGATTTTCTTTTTTACCCTATCATAAATTATCTGTATTGATGGTACCATACAGTAGGAATAGAAAATTAGTTGTTTCTTGGATGGGATTCAAAATCCCCTCCTTGTAATTTAATGTTTGTATGTCTCTTTTTCTAACTTGACTAGTTTTCGTCATAGATGCAGCCATAAAAAAAGAGCATACAGAAAAGATAATTTTCATATTTATAATCAATCAAATCAAATTCGCTCATGAAATTCTAGAAATAATATTTTACCATGTAAAGACTAATTAATCTATTTTAGAAAGGTTGAGGATATTTTTGGGAAACATATAATACAATCACATGGTGATTTATTTACAAACTAACTTAGAATCATGCATATTAGACAGGTTGAATAAGAAAAATATTAAATAAGTAGCAATGAATGCTCACAATTAGGAACTATAATATATATTAAATAACATCATGTTGGCTATAGAGATCTTATATGTTTGTTTATAGTAGGCTGGCAATTGGGTACCTGTTAAGACACGATTAGACATGTTTGATTGAAAAATACACCCTTTGACTTTTTAATTTTTAAAATAATTAAAATTACAATGTTAGGATCTATCATTTATTCATCTTTGTACATAAAACTGTTTTATAAACATGAGGTAGAAAGTAGTTAAATGAGTCGTAATCATGTTTGAAACTTATGTTGTGCGCGCCGTCAGAAACCTGTTAAACCTGTTAAGACACGATTTGTCAGCCTTAGTTTCTAGCCACAAACTTTTTTTACTTTTTGTTTAACCACTAATATTGTAGTAGCATGTTTGCCATGTATACTGTTTTAATAAATGTAATAAAATAATAATATACTTTTATTCTTAGATTGATATACTATGAATTCTTTTCTACTTTAGATTTTCTGTAATCATTATTATTGGAGGATCAAAGGTGGTTAAAAATAGAATTGCTAATTTATTAGGCTTTTACATTGTCTAGATTAACTTTTTTACACTTTTATTTATTATACCATTTCTTTTATATTGAATAACATCAAAAGATAACTATAGCCGCTCCAATTGTTTTTTTTTAATCTTTTGAAGTTTCGAATTAACCCATACACTATAAATAATATACGTTTTTAACCCAATAATTTTATTTCATAATTCTCGTTCTTTAGTTTTTTTAGAAAAAAAAAACTAAATAAACGATATGAGTTCTTACGAAAACTGTGTAACACAATGTCACCACCATCATTTTTCCGTTCGTTCATTTGGGTCGCTACACCAAGTCACCATTTTTTTCTTCTAATTGTTTTATTTTGTGTTTTGTTGTTACATTTATATATTGTAGTTTCATATCGTTTGTTTCATACGAAGATTCTCCGCCGCAACGCGTGATAGGAAAATCCTAGTTTATAATAAAACCATATTTTGAGATAAGATATTATTTGAACATAATTTAATATAAACTGTCTATTACTTAGGACCCGTGCGTTGCGGCAAAGTCGTTTAACGTAAAAACGTTGAACCACGCACACACGTTACATGTGTTAAGTCGCCAACTTTAAACCGAAACGTAAAACATTATCATAGAAATGTTGTTATATTAATTGATTGTTGTTCATATATGTATGAATTACTGTTAATAATAATTATAATTCGAACTTCAAAGATTTAGTAGTACTTTGATTTGATTGTAATAACTATTTCTTATTAAAGAAGTTTTGAAATTTGTTAATATATTCTTTTATGTTACATATTTAAAATTTTATGTTCATAAATGTAAAAAAAAAATATTGAAATGAAGTGTGGAGTTTGACTCATAAAAATGGTGGTGATGAATTGGGAATTAGTAGAGGGAGGGGCTAGAGTGGTGGTTTAGAGTTTAGAGCAATTAAATGAATGAAAAAATGAATAGTATTATTGTGAGGGAAGAGAAATTTGCCAAATTAAGGATGGTAAATTTTTATTAGTAATGTTTTTTTCATTACATTAACTTTAATAAATTAAGTAATATAATACAGATTAGCTAATGAAATAAGTGAAGCGACAAAAAAAATGTGGGTTTTGTTGATGCATTACGGTGTGGATGGCGCTAGTGACGTTTGAGACCATTCGAGTTACGATCGAAGTCGACAGCATTTCTCCGTTGGTTCGACTCGGCGTATGAGATGCTAGTGATGGCGGTACGATACGAGAATGACATCATGATGATGTCATGATTATTCATAACTTGCAAACAAATATCAATTATGCATGACTTTCGTGTGTAGTGTTATTTCTGATAGTATAGATATAACATTCTTGTCATTTATAGAGATAGGCTTATAGTGGTGGAACTTGACCAAAAGTTTCGGGAACGGAAAGTCATGGGACCCAATTTATATATTGTATAAATATTTAGGCAAATAATTGGGGGAGTGGTCCTTTATAGTTTGAAAACTCTCGGACGAAAAATCGAAAATTTTACACTTTTAACCAAAACATTGGGTGGGGGTGTGCAACCCCTCGGTTTCCATTAATCTCCTCCCCTGTAGGTTTGCAAGAGCACTAGAGAGAGAAACTAAAGAGAGAGAGTTGAGAGCTTGATATTGTATATTGTAACGAAATTCTGCTCGATCTAATACACGAACCCGTTAAACGTCGAATCTTTGTGTAATGTTGTTTCTCTCGCTCGGTTTGTGTCGTAACGAGGATTGGCATTCGTTACGGCATCCGAAATTACAAGAAATCATCGTAGTCCGACGATCCGTATCGGGATCTACAAGTGGTATCAGAGCGTAATTGTTTTTTATCCGAAACACGACCTTTCAGATTTACATAACTATAACACGCGACACAAACAATTAGTTGTTTAATAACCGCAATCGCTATTGAAATCCATAATTCCATCTGGAAATTACATCGCACTTTCCTAGCAGTTTTCTCTATATAACCTTGCTTTAGAATCTCTCGGCTTCCACTAAATCTGCACCCAAAAAAAAAACCATGACTCAGTCCACCATAGAAATTGATATTCCTGTTGCGGAACAAGTTATCATTATCAACTCACAACCCGCAAATACCAAACTTCGTGCATTCTTCCAATGGATCACCCGCATTCTTCACATATGTGGTGGTCTAGTGGCGCCTCTCTACCGCCTTTTGGCTAACTATTATCGGCAAGTAACAGCTAGGGGAGGTGCTATCATGCCCCATTCTGCAATAAGCTTTATCATTAATGCTCTCCTTGCTTTCGTAGAGATCAAGTCACAGGGCGTACCTGGTTTCCCTTTCAAAACTCACCCTCGGTCCATCATGTTCTCGGTTACCAGTCTCATGATGTACGGCTTGGCTTCTGTAACGGAACTTGTCATTTCCGCTGCGGATTTAGATCATACTTCCATTTATGCCATTATTGCTCACTTGGGAAAAGTGGCTTTCTTGTCCATGTTGGTGGCATCATTGGCATCTTTGTTCTATATATAATATTTGTGTACCTTTTATCGGATGATTTATCGCATAACGTCTGCATGTATGTAATCTATATATAGTATTTCTGGCAAGATGTTAAGTTCTTCTGTAGTTCTATATTTCTATATAAGAAAAAAGTTTTCTTTTTCCCCCCTGGTTGTTTTAATGATTTTCTCATGAAACTGGAGTATATGCTCCATTACAAGGATTAAGATTTGTTTTTTGTTCCTTCGTTGTCTCAGAGCTTATTTGGTCGTCAACCTGGAGAATTGTATATGCTATATATTATTTATGATCGTGTGCACGTGTATACGCTTTAGACATGTTGTCCCGATTTGGGCTATGTGGTGTTGTGTAGGTTAATTTGCATTTTTTTAGATATGCGTGTAGAATAAGAATGGTACTATTGAGATGGGGATTAACAGAGAACTACAAAAATTAGGAGAGAACCATTATTAATCAATTATTTTTCATTGTTTTTAATCAAAAGTTGGTATTGTAAAACAAATTATTTATCTAGTCATGGCCTGCTTAAAATTTTATCAACCCAAAACGGATAACAAATTGAAGCTTTTTACTAAAGAAAAAAATTGATTTAAATCTTAGTATTCATACATCATCTTTGTGTGTATAATTCTAGATCATAAGCATCAATCTAAACAATATCAAAGCCAAATCACCTACATATAATTTTTTTTTTTAGAATTTGAGGCCTTAGGAATCTACATATAATATTTTTTATAGAATTTAAACCTTAGGAAAACGAGGGCCTAAAACTCTTGTTTATTTCATTTTTCCTTAAGCCGACCCTGTATGTAGCTTGCAAACTACACGATATAGCTCACAAACTTTTCGGTTATCAAATATCTTTATAACTCTCATATGTTCACTTATCTATGTATATATGTTTGGCAAATTGGATTTTAATAATCCGAGTTGTAACCTAATTGCTAATATTAATTTGTACTCACAATATGAAAAATGGCAATCCTAAGGGTGGAGTGTATCATGGCGGGAAGTGTGATTGGGGAGGGGGTTGCCGTACGGGGAACGATTGTCGGTGGTGGATCGGTGAGTGGGGAGTAGGATAGAAGGGGTGTGGGCGGTGAGTATTCACCGAAGGTGAAGAAGAGTGATGGAGGAGAGAAGGGGTGTGGACGGTGAGTATCAACCAATCAAGTTTTTTTAAATTTAGTGGGTGTTTGAACCGTTGCCGGTGATTGAGTGCAAAATGGGAAGTGAAATGGGGACTTGACATGACCTGATATTATTGACTAGAGAATAACTCAAACACCCTAAGTGATTGAACGATACCCTCCACCCTAATAGCTTGCAAGCCACATGTGATTTTTTTTTATTTTTCTTGTTTACAATAGTAACTTTTTAATTGAAATAAAAAGTAATAGAAAATTAATTGAGTAAGCTCCAATTTTACCCCCTAGGGTTAGATGTGATTGGCACTCCCCCCTAAAACGAAAATCTTGTTGTCTTACCCCTCAACTTTTGAAAAACACTACACTATTACCCCCCGGTGTTAAAATCTATTTAAAGTCAACGTCACTTATAAGGGTAATATAGTCTTTTCCATTTGAGTTTGATGGCTTCCTCAACACAACACCTTATATTATAAAAATCACTTCCACCTTACCCCCCAAAGAATTCCCCCTTTCTCATTCTCCTCTCCGGCGTACAGTACCCAAATCAACCAACAGCACCCTTCCTGCTCCTCTCCGATCAACACAATGCCGGTTGTATATTGGGTGATCAGATATCTGATCAGGCACACCTCAGGTATAATCGTTGTATTTTATTCTTACTTAATCAGGGTTCCACATTTTGAATCGGTCAAACAAAGTTGAATTTCAGGTATGATTGATACGAACAGGGTCGGATTTCATGTTAATAGAGGGTTCGCATTTGATGTTAATAGAGGGTTCGATTATAAACAAAGTATCGATAATTTTGTATGATGTTATAAACAGAGTATTGATAATAAGTTAGCCGGATTTGTGTGTTAATTTTGTGTTGTTTTGTGTTTTTTTTTTTTTTTTTTTTTTTTGACATTTGACCTGACAATGAGTCTATCCAGCTCATCGACGGTTGGTGGTCTTCTTGTTTCGCCGCCCTGTCGTCAACTTCCATTATCCACCGGAGAGTTGATCTTTAGTGATAATAAGTTAGTAGTTATGTAGGACTAGTAATGTGTATTTTGTAGGTTAACATAACTGTGATTTTACTAGTACTTTGAAGTAGCATAACTTAAATATGATGTTAATTTTGTATTTTGTATATTGATGTTATAATGTTCATATAAAATGATCAAATTATAACTTAATTATGATGATAAGTTATAGCATTACAGTCTGTTTAATTCATTTGCAGCAGCTTAGCAGGTTTAATTCATTTGCAACAGCTTAGCATGTTGATCATTTGCAGCATGTTTGAATAAGGTAAAAGGTCAAAATGGACTTGTTGTTTAGTAGGTTAGACCATCATTATCATTTGCATTTTTAATCGAACTTGTTGTATGCATTTTGGTCATTGTAGCATGTATGCAGTTCGGGTTCGTTTTAGGGGCATTAATTGCTGTATGTATGCATTTTTAATCGAACTTGTTGTATAAACCTCAAATTAAGCAGGCTTTTGACCTTCGATTAGTCAACAAATTGATAATGTTGACTATCAAAAGTCAAAAACATTAGGCGGGAATGGTTTCCTAACACCGGGGGTATAACAAAATATAGGGGGTAATAAAATGATAATATAGTAATTTAGCATCTCAGTTAACAGAACTGTTAAGTTTTTTTAACACCGGGGGTAATAGTGTAGCGTTTTTCAATAATTGAGTAGTAAGATAGCAAGATTTTCATTTTAGGGGATAAGAGTGCCAATCACATCTAACCCAACCCCGGGGGTAAAATTGCAGTTTACTCAAATTAATTGGTTGATGATGATTCTTTCTATCTCAAAAAGTTCTAGTTATCCATTCTCTCTCTCTCTCTATATATATATATATATATAAGGGGGGAGGGGGTGGTGATCATTCATCACTTACTCATCACTCACAACATCCAATCAAGTTCCACCATGTCATCAACCATTATTCCATCACTCACAACTTTTTTTTGTGGAAATGCCCATTACTCACAACACCCAACAAAAACCCTCACAAAAACCCTCACATTCCCTCACATATTCCATTCTTTACTGCGTGATATATTCCACGAGTTATAAAATGCACGTGTGAAGAAAGGAGGTGGCAGTGGTGTGTTCTTTGTTTCCACGCGTGATGAAATCCATCACAGATCCCACCCTGCCTCCTCTAAGTTGCCCATGCGCGGAAAAAAGATAGCTTTTAAAATTCATGATCATATTCATGCTTCGTAGATTTGATGCTAGATCCTATGAGATGACTTTGGCCCACAAAGAAATAATAAGTATCTAGAGCACATGTTAAGTATCTAGAGATGTAGACATGATAACAATCTTACAAATTTGACTTACTTTGTTTTTAGATATGAGTGTAGAATAAGAATGGTACTATCTAGGTGGGGAACCGGAGGTGGGGTCATTGTTCATAGAATCTTGATTTGAGATGATTTGGGAGAGATTATAACAGAAGGATGATTAGTTAAAACTTATATTACAATGACCTCTTTCATTTAAATAAATGAATGGCATTAGACTTTTGGGTCAGATCATCTAAATGTTACATGTTTGTTCTTGCAGTTTTTCAAGTTGGGGTTCTCATTTGAACATCGCTTCATATTTGAGCAATAACTTGAATCAAGGTTTTGATTTTTGGTTGTGTTACAAATGACCATTCTAGCCATGTAACACATATTACTATCACAGAATACAATCTAGCTGGTTGTAGGTTTTGTATCAATTTCAGATTGATCTACATAGTTTCCAATGGTTCTGGATAATCTAATTAAGGGGGTGTTTGGAATTGCTTATAAAACAACTTATTGACTTATAATTTTTTGGAAAATGAGTTTTTTAGAAAATGATTTTGGTTAATAGGTTGAAAAAGAGGTTTTAAGGCTTTGAAAAGGAGAAATAGAAAAGTTAGAAGGGAGTGACTTATTGAAAAAGGAGATGAGGAGGAAAAGTCAATAAGTTGTTTTTCATAAGTAATCCCAAACACCCCCTAAATGGTGTGTGATCAATTTCAGGTTAAAATATTTTGATGGTTCATGAAAGAGCATGTGCAATTGTTCTAGTTGGTCCAACTTGAGCAAAGAATGCTTGGTGAAAGAGTGTAAGAGTGTGTCGATTGGCGGCTAATTCTAGTATTTTTGTTATTGTTAGCGGTAAATTTGTTGTTGTCAGTAGTAACCTAGTTGTTACTAAAGTTGTTGTTAATCAATCAGTTTCTACCTATGGATCATTAGACTATCTCCAATGCAAACGGCGCCCTTAGGCGCCCTTACTGCCTAATCAGCTGCCACATAATATCCTTAAAAATCCTTACAAATCATTAAAAACCACCAATTTCATCTCCAATCATACAAACATCCTTACATATCCTTACATTTTCCACATCATCACCCATTTTTTATTTAAGTTCACCCATTTTTTTAAGTTCACTTACTTAAATTATTAAAATATATTCAAATAAATTAAATGATTAGATAATTAAGATAAATAATTTAAGTAAAATAAAAAAAACATAAGAACATAGAAATTGCATTACCTAAAAACAAAAGTAAACTAGATTTAAAAACAAACATTTTAAAAATAAACATAAAAACATAGAAATTGCATGCATAAGAATGAAATTGGTTGATGGTGGATGTAAAGTTCTACCGGTTTTCTTGTTTCGTTTAAAGTTGTAGGTTGCAAATTAAATAAACTCAATATTGAACTGAACCAAAATATAACAAATAAATGAATTAAAAGAAGTTGATAATGGGACAGTTGAAATAAAAAATTAATAAACATTGCTTTAGTGGCACAAGAACCAAAACTTACCTTGCCCTTGCAGTCGGATATTAGTTTGTTTCAGATACACTTCAATGGGCCTTTAGATAAGGATATTATCCACCTCATCACGGGCGAGAGATTTACGAATGCAATGGAGTTAGTCTTAGATCAACTTTATGCAACTTTACCAACCGGCAACCATGCAAGTCTAAAGCAACCATGTGGCACTTAAACCCTTGGACCCTGCGATGGACGCTGCCCTTTGAAACCCCGAGGTTCTTTGGTGTCAGAAATCTAATTAGTCTTGAGCAATATTGCACTCAGGGGCGGAACAAGTGTATTAGAAGCCGTTGCACGGGCTATGACTCAACATCGTATTTGTAGTGTTTTTATTTATTTATTTATTCGGTTTTATACAAAGGATACCCCTAAAAAATACGAGGATATCCTTAACCAAAAGATCGGATACTTGATATTACTAAAATCTCAATCTTTTATAAGCTCAAACATTTTACAACCCAAAACTTGTAGTATAATTAAGCCCGAATGATTAGATAAGACTACATTAATAATAATAATAATAATAACAACAACAACAACAACAACAACAACAACAACAACAACAACAACAACAACAACAACAACAACAACAACAACAATAATAATAATAATAATAGAATTGAAAGGATGCTCAATTAATAAATAACAAAGATTAGCCCAATATCGAAAACAACAAAATACACCTTTTGATTATGGCGGCAATTTGGAAACCAAACGTCAAACAAAATACAGCTTCTGAAATCGACATTGTCCCTGCTGCCTGAACTCTGAAGTGCTGGTTGTTGTCTGCTGAGTGCTGAAAGCCTAAAATCGTCCATGTTGGCTTGATGATCACTGGAATCGTCCCTGATGTTCGTTGATTCGGAATTAACGCCCCTTTTGATCTCCTGAAGTCGTCCCTGCTGATCGTTGACCAATGTTGACCTTTGATTTGTGAGTTTTCTGGTCCTTTGATTGCACTGTAAAAAATGGGATACTCCTAAATTAATGGGCTAGCTCCGTCCCTAAACTTATATCGACTTTTAACTGGATTTACCTTTAGTCTTAAGTAAATCTCAATTAACTAAAATGATTACCAAGTGGCCTTTAGCATAGTGGTATCCAGGTGGTGTGTAAAGTGGTGCCCATCCCTAGAGGTTGGGGATTCGTGTCCCGTGTGGACTTTGGTGTAGTATTAATTAGGAGTAGGTTAGAGTGCCGTTAAAAATTACTTGATGACACTAGTTGTGCTTAGTTCATCTAATTTGATCCAAATGACAAACCGTGAACCTTACCTTCAAACCTGAATACAGAAAAATCCACTTATCCATATTAATAACAGTCCAGATGCATGATTGAGCCCATCCTGGTACAGAATCTTTAATTGATCACTAAATACAATTTCCGTTATATGATATTTATATTGCTTTTCAGATGGTGTACGCCTAAATTCTTATTTGTAAAAGGGTTATGTGCTGAAACTGTGGCACTGTGCATGGCTACACACAGGGCCGGCCCTGAGAATTCAGGTGCCCTGTTCGAGTTCGAAAAAATGTGCCCACTAGGCCAACAATATATATATATATATATATATATATATATATATATATATATATATATAACGAAATATATACAATACAAACCAAACCCGTTTTGTGTTATTTTCATAAGAGTTATAACATATTTTAAATGAAGACTTGATACTTTTCATTTGTATGTTCACTAATACACATCTCTAGGTGATTAAACTGTTCTCAAATCATATATTTTTACATTTTTAAATATAACAAAATATCAAATCAAATAATAACAATTAAATAAAATGGTAGATTAAAATAATAAGAAGCTAAATTAAATTTCAATTTCTTTTACCATTTACTTTTAGTCTATTGAGTGTTATAATCTTAGAATGGAGCCATCTTTAGTAATGTTTCTGAAAAAAATCCAGTAGATAACATATAAAATAATAAACTAAACACTAAGTATGGGTCAAACTTCCAGAAAAGGCCCAAAACAACAAAATAAAACACGTGTAAGTTGTGTACTTCTTCTTCTTCTTTCCTATCTGAAAAACTAACCACCGGAGACCTACAGTCCAGCACTTCGTATTGCAGTCGCCGGTTTTCGATTTTTTTTCCCAATCGTTCTTTCTTCACCTTTTTTATTCATTTAAATGAATTTTAGGGGGGTCAAACCGTTAAACGGCGACTACAACAGACACCCGGTAAACATAAGATGTGCCCTTCGGAATCATGGGCCCTGGCCGGTGGTCCTCCCCGCACACCCCCAGGGCCGCCCCTGGCTACACATTAATAGCCAACTTGAAATGCAAAACTTAATAGCCGATCAATAGATGTGTAGTTATGCTTAACCAGTACAAATCATCCATATTGTTTCTTTCATGTGTTTCTATATTGCTGCTACGTACGATGTGGATTTGGCTTACGCGTAGTGGCGGATCTAAGAACTTTTTTCACTGGGTTCCTTTTGGTAGATTCTTACGAATTCTCAGTATTTTTTTTTTTCCAAATCGTAAGAGGTTCTCACTAATTTTCTCCATTTTTTTCAAACCGAATGGGTTCCTAGGAATCCACAAAAGTGGCTTAGATTCACCCCTGCTCACGCATTTGGAACAAAATCAAATAGGTAACCGTGAACAAAATCAAATTGTCACTGGTAATGTTTCTTGTGAATAAATAGATGATTTACTAATTTTGAATAGCACATTATAAATATACATATTTTGGGTTATTTTTTCAATAATATAAACTGCAGAAGAGAATTCTATTTATATACAAGAAGAGGATTTCAACTGTCATATTTGTAAAAAAATTCTATTTGTGGCTTTTAAAACAAAGTCCATCATTGCTTTTCTATATATATATTCATCATCATCATTCATGCATGCAAATTACGTCCCAAATCATTTTAGCTCTCTTTCTTAGACAATCTATAAAGGACAACCTTTTGGGTTTCAATCTCTCAAACCCTTCTCCAAGGGAAACTGATGATTTAGTCCACCACAAACGTTGATATTCTTGTTGCCGAACACGGTATGTTGTAGGAATGTAATTGTTGGTTGATCTTGTTAGTTTAGTTAGCAAGTTTCAATAGTACAGTTAGTGTTTATAGTGTAACTATTGTAAACTAGAGGGTTTGGTATGTAACCGTCGTGTCGGTTCTTATTAAACCATGAAACCCTATAGTGACTATAAGGCCACCCATAGTGGGGCTTTATATCATGCCGACAACATCGATGGCGCCCCATAGCGCCCGGCAACACCGATACTGCTGGCGCTAAGGGTTGAATATTTTGTCTTCTTGCGAAATGGATAGCAGCGTGAGGGGGAGCTAGTATTTCAAAAATCCAACCGTTACCAACTCACACACATATATACATACATATATATAAAGCCCCATACATTTATAACCCCACTACACCCTCTTGTGATATAAAGCCCCATAAAGCCCTTCTCTTACGCGTTTCGCCACTTGTCGCATAACTCCCCCTAAAGGGCTTTATGACTACACATGATCTAAACAGAGTCATCGGCTACCAATTGTAACGCCGTTTTCAGTCGGTTCAATTGAAGAAATCGTTCGTTCTTCACAGATTGTATTTATGCAAGTTTGTTATTTATAATTGTGTGTGTTAATCAATCCTTTGGGCCATGAAGTTGGTATCAGAGCACGGCTATCTTGCAAACCCTAGATGAAGAAGACGATCTCTGTAACACCCCGTGTTTCGAAAGTCAAAGTCAAGATTGAAGTCAAAAGGAGACAAGATTGCTAGTTGCGATCTGTGGCTCCTTGCTCAATTCCTGTTTTGACTTCTTTGACTTGTAGATAGTCTATTTATGTTTTTACGTTTGTTGTATTATGTGGAGTACTTATTACTAATCGAGGTTAATCACTATTTATCGATGTTTATCGCATGTTTTATCGCTTTATCGCTATCGCACTCGCAACTCGAACTACGCGTCTGGTTATTATTCTTATGTGTATGTGCTCTTTATGTGTTACTTGTGCGTTTTTATTTATGTTATTGTTGTGGTGATTAATCGAAATGCAATCGAAACTTAATTGCAATCGAATCGCAAAAGCTGAAACAAACGTTAAATTAGGATGATTGTATGTTGATATAGTAGTTGGGATTAAAAGTAATTTGATGAGTAAATATAACACATCGCAACGCTCAACATTCGAATCGAAACTGCAAAACTCATCGCGCCGTTCACTCGAACCGAGTGGCCAGCCGATCGGACTGCCATCCGGTCGAGGTGCCACTCGACCGAGCTGCCACCCACCCAGGTGCCACCCGGTTGGATTGCCACTCGACCGACCAGCCCCTCTTTCCGCCTTTCCATTTATGGAAACCCTATAAATACCCCATTTGTCAACGTCATTTGATGTTGACAGCTCTCTCTCCCTCTCCACTCGTTCCAGCTGCTATTTCTTCAGATTTCTCGCGATTCTTGTAAGTTTTCAACCTAAATCTTGTACTTTTTTAATCTATACGCACTCCTACACATTTCTATCTTTTGAATCTTAACTTTTAACCGTGAAATCACTAGATTTGAGGTGTTCTAGGATGATGTCATCATGGTGTTCTTATGAACTTCATGTTTTGGCTTCAATCTACCAAGAACAACTTAGATCTGAATGATTTCCACATGAATAAACAAAGATCTTTCATAGATCTGAACATATTCACGGTGAAAAGGATTGAAAGATGGTTTTCAAGCTTTCTTTCAACTCATTTACACTCAATGCACTCAAATCCGATAGATTCGGACCTTGTTCTGATCTTCTACCCATTCTTGGTGTCGTATCGGTTCCCGGGTTGAATTCTGTCCAAGCGGTATTGATTTCCGGTTTGAACATGAACTACCGACTCGAACTGTGAACCGGTCGGACTAGGGTGATTCCTGTTCGGGCGGGGCACTCGGGCCGGGTTGAGGGTTCTATTGATCAAACATGTTATCAAAATATCTCGTTTAAGCACTCAAACTCTCAAACAACCAAGGAAGAAGACGACCAGGTCGTCTGGGACGGATTGTCGTCCGATCGGATTGCCGTCCGATCGGATTCCCACCCAACCGGACAGCCACACGATCGGATTGCGCCTTGGGTCCCACACTTAAATTTTATTGCAATTGAGGTTTGAACATCAAACGGATTGCCGTCCGATCGGATTGCCATCCGATCGGATTGTCACTCGACCATGTGATGTTTTGACTTCAACACTTAAACAAATTTTCAACATGTTCAATCCGAACGGATTGCCACCCGATCGGATAGCCATCCGATCGAGTGACCGTTCTGCTGTGAACTTGTTCTTAACTTGAGAAGCCTTGCCAATCGGATTGTTGTCTGATCGAACGGCCGTTCGATCGACCGACCTGAAAGGTAGAGATATTTCTCTGTTTTCAAAATGCTACAACGAAAACTTCAAAAGACAAACCATCATACACAAACACATCCATTCCAAACGAGGTGACAGTCCAGTCGAGTGGCCACCCGATCGGGCGACCACCCGAACGGATTGTCATCCGGTCGACCGGTCACCCGATCGGATAGCCATCCGATCGGATTACCATCCGACCCACTGACACTTCGTTTCATTTTACGTGCCGCTCATCGTTTGTGCTATCGTTCTGAGCAGGCTAATTCCGCTCTAAGCGCTCCCTTCAATCCATCATCATTGTCAGTATACTCGAACCCTTTTTGCTTTACGCACTTTTGGGTGTTACATACGTTACTTATTCTAAATCACATCGAACACACTACGCAATACTTTAACGCTAACTGTTACTGCATGTTATACGTGACTTACTGCATGTTATACGTGCCTTACCAAGGATAGTACTATAGTTTGGACTCAACACCTGTTCATTCAGGGGTTGTTAAGGACAATTAAGATCCGTCATAAACGGATTGTGAGGAATGAATAAGTTATGAAAGATAATGCATCATATCCGGTTCTTTTAGTTGAACCGGGTATAGGTAGTTAAGTATGTAATGAATGAAAGTCTACTCGATTCGTCCTTCTCGGATCGGAGAATGAGGTAAGAATGTAAAGAATATGTTTGTTCGTCATGAACGAATCGAATGGAAGTTATGTAATGTTACTAGTATCCGTTTTTAGCGGGTATGTTAAGAAAAGTATGCTTAGTCTCTACCTTGAGGCAAGCATGTAATGAACCGTTTAACGGTTAGTTAAGTAATTGAATGATGTAATACCGTGAAAGAAATGAATCGGTTTATTATTTAGATGTGTTAGTGAAGAAATACTAAATTATTTGTTTATGTTGAATGTAGGTAAATCCTCAATCTAGGCGATCGGACGATTTGGAATGAGCACACTTGATCTACGCCCACTACATGCTTCCGTCATAAGTGAATATAACTTGGTCTAAACTTTTGGTCTTATGTATTTTAAATTGTGTAGTATTTTGATGTCTTTATGGTTTGGTTAAAAACTTATTAGTGGTAGTCTTGTTGTAAACAACTTAAACGTTCCGTTTTGGGTTTTTGTCAAGATGTTTATGTAGAAATGGTTTATCGTATAAAACAGGTGTTAGCGGTCTGTTTACGTACGGGTCGTGCCGAAATTTCTAACATCTATTATCCACGTTAAGATCTTTTGTAAATGATAAGTTAGGGGCGTTACAGTAAATCTCAAGTTTAGCTATCAAGCTTCGCCCGGTCCGAACACACTTCAAGCCCGTCATGCGTTCCGCAACTTTTGTAAAGAAGACAATGTCAATATGTTTTGTCTCTTTAGTTTATGTCTAGTAGTTAAAAACTTAAGTTTTATCTTGTTTGCCTTTTAAAACTTAGTCGGTTGTAAGTTCCTTAGCTTGATGGTTTTGTATGTGAAACAAGGTCTGTTTTGATGTAGTATATTATGTCTTTTGAAACGTAGCGTATGTTAAATGATATTTTGAATATGAAAAACAGGGGACCGCTCCTTTTACGAACGGGTCATGCCCAAATTTCGTTAAATGTAATATGTCGATGTTTAAATTTTTAAGGAAAAAAAATTATGGACCTTACAAGTTGGTATCAGAGCCTAGGTTTGAGGGATTTAAGCATCAAATGCTTGAACTCAAACCGAAAGCTCGTACGAAGTGTGTGTTCGTTCCGTGACGCGAAGCAAGTAAGTATCTTTAAAGTTAGAATTTTTGCATAATGAATAACTTAGTTACAAAGTGTTATGGGTTTGTTGTGGGATGAACCGGGTCAGTTTGGGGTGGACGAGTCGGAGAATGGCTGCAAATTATGAAAAATCATCCATAGCATGTTGGGCGCCACCGTAGCTTACGGCGGTCGCCGTAGCTTACGGTGGACCCTGAAATGATTTTGCCACCGTAAGGCAGTAGATCAGGGCCGTAAAGAAATAAACGCCTACGGTGGGCACCGTAGCTTACGGTGGAGACCATTTTTAGCCATTTTGAAGTATGTTATCCTGTTTATTGTTTTATTCATACGGAAAGTATTAAGAACGTTATAATGAGATTCTAAAGGTTAAGAAATGTGACACTAAGATATGTAGAGGAAAGAATACCATAATGATGGTGGTCGGAAACGTCGTGTTTCCAAAGGAAGTTTGAGTATGTATTTGTCGCGAGCATTTTTACATGTTAAAGAGAATGAGAGCTATGCATTACCATTTTGACTACATGATAGAAAGAATGAATGAACGTTTAATATAAAGAAAGAAGTTTATGTGTAGATGGCGGATACGAATGAGGACGAAGCGACACAACAAGAACAACTGAAAACTATGATTTCAGAAGAGGTTGGAAAGGCAATCGAGGCAAGTATTCCTCGGTTAGCCCAAGAGGTGGAAAGTCACGTGTTGGAAGTGGTGGAAACAATGATGGCAAGTAAGACGGACGAGTTGGAGGGGATGATTGGAGAAATGCAAGGAAAGAAAGGAACTCGCAAATGCACATACAAAGAATTTATGGCATGCAACCCATTACCTTACAAAGGAGAAATTGATCCTATAGCATGTCAAAGGTGGATTGCAAGTACTGAGGCGGTGTTCGTAAGGAGACATTGTGAAAAGGAGGATCAAGTGATGTTTGCCACCGGTTTGTTACAACACCAAGCTAAAGACTGGTGGGATGCTTATAGTAAGGAGATTGGTGAAGATAAGGTTCAAGTTTTGACGTGGCAAGAGTTCAAGGAACCTTTCCTAAAGTACCACTGTCCGCAATCTGCCATTGACAGGATCCAAGAAGATTTCTTACATCTTCGACAGAAGGACAAAACCATTGATGAAATCACCAACACTTTTCTTGACAAGCTGAAATTCTGTAAAGAAATAGCGGGAACGGAAAGAATGAAGATAAACCGCTATCATGGTATGTTGAAAGCCGAATATCGGGAGTTCATAACTCCCGCTAAATGTGAAACCTTGAACGAGCTCATTAATTTGGCCCGAGATAGGGAGATTGAAGAAGACAATCAGAAAAAGGTGAGAAGAGAGTGTCTGAGAATGTTTCCAGTTCAAGCCCGTCAAAGAAACAGAAACTTCAAGATCATGGCAAGAAGGATAAGGCAAAAGGTAGCGTTCCGAAATGCAAGACTTGTGGAAAGTTGAACACGGGGGAGTGCTTGAAGGGGAAGAAAGGTTGTTACAATTGTGGTCAAGAGGGACATCCATACTATAGATGTCCTAATTCTACTAGAACGTGCTATAATTGTTTCCAACCGAGTCATATTAAGGCTGAATGTCCCAAGCTTCAACAGAAAACCGATAAGGAAGCAAGAAAGGAGGAAGCCCCAAAAGCTAAGGGAAGGATGTTTCAAATCTCGACTGAAGAAGCAAAGGACCACCCGAATGTTATGTCAGGTATATTCTTATTGAACTTGATGCCTACGTATGTGTTGTTTGATACTGGAGCCAGTAGATCGTTTGTATCAAGTGAATTAGTGTCACACCCCTCTTTTAGAATCAAAAGAATACATGTGCCATTAGAAGTAGAGATAGCGGATAGTAAGAGTTATTTGTTGCACGAAGTTTGTAGAGATTGTGAAATTATCGTTGAAGATGAGAAGTTTGCCATTGACCTTATTCCCATGGTTTTGGGAGAATTCAAGGTTGTAGTTGGCATGGATTGGCTAGCCAAACATCATGCCGAAATCCATTGCGAGAAAAAGGTGATTCACGTGTTAACACCGGAAGGAAAGCGAGTGAGTATACAAGGGGAAAGGAATGTTAATTCGAAGCTTTGTTCTATAGTCCAAGCATTCAAGTATGTGCGAAATGGAAGTAAGGCGTTTCTAACTTACGTGATAGATACTAAGCAGAATACCCCTAAGATAGAAGAGGTTGAAGTTGTGAACGAGTATCTTTATGTATTTTCGGAAGATGCCAGGGCTTCCACCCGAACGTGAGGTGGATTTTAAGACTGAATTGTATCCCGATGCCAAACCCGTAGCCAAAGCTCCTTATAGGTTGGCCCCAACCGAAATGCGGGAGTTAATGGTTCAGATACAAGAGTTACTCGACAAGGGTTTTATACGCCCGAGCGTATCGCCTTCGGGAGCGCCTGTTCTTTTTGTGAAAAAGAAAGATGGTTCGATGCACATGGCATCGACTATCGAGAGTTGAATAAGCTGACAGTGAAAAACCGATACCCGTTGCCCCGAATCGATGATCTCTTTAATCAGTTACAAGGGGCAAGTTGGTTTTCAAAAATAGATTTACGGTCCGGATACCATCAGTTAAGGGTGCGGGATGAGGATGTGGCGAAGACGGCTTTTAGAACGCGATACGGACATTACGAGTTCTTAGTAATGTCCTTTGGGTTAACGAACGCCCCTGCCGCGTTCATGGATCTTATGAATCGATTTTGTTGGGCCATGTTAGAAAAATTCGTTATAGTTTTTATTGATGATATCTTGGTTTACTCCCGAAGTGAAGCCGAACATGCATGCCATTTGCGCGAAATTCTTGAAGTGCTCCGCAAGGAGAAACTGTACGCGAAATCCTCTAAGTGTGCTTTTTTGGCTTAGAGAAGTACAATTTCTCGGTCATGTGATTAATGCGGATGGTATTTTAGTAGATCCGTCAAAGGTGGAAGCAGTTATGAAATGGGTACCTCCAAAGAACCCATGTGAAGTGAGAAGCTTTTTGGGTTTAGCAGGCTATTATAGGATGTTTATTCAAGACTTTTCTAAATTGGCCCTGCCGTTGACCAATTTAACTAAGAAGAATGAGAAGTTTACATGGGGTACAAACCAAGAAAAGGCGTTTCAAACTTTGAAAGAGAAGTTTTCGAGCTCCCCGGTACTAACCCTACCTGATGGAACGGAAGACTTGGTGGTGTTTACTGATGCATTACACCAAGGGTTGGGATGTGTTTTGATGCAAAAGGGTAGAGTCATTGCCTATGCTTCAAGGCAATTGAAATCACACGAAAGTAATTACCCAACCCATGACTTGGAGTTAGCAGTAGTAGTGTTCGCTTTGAAGATATGGAGGCATTATCTATACGGTACGAAAAGCACAATTTATTCTGACCACAAAAGCCTTAAATACTTTTCGATTAAAAAGATTTAAATATGAGGCAACGAAGGTGGTTAGAACTTCTTAAAGATTATGATTGTGAAATCCTTTATCATCCGGGCAAGGCAAATGTAGTGGCCGATGCCCTGAGCTGAAAGGATTATCCACCTCCAATTCAAGTGAAATCCATGAAAATGGTAGTTACACCTCGATTTCTCGAAATGATTAAGGAAGGCCAAATCAAGTCGCTGAGCGAAATGGATTCAAGAAAGGAAAGAACAAAGGGGTTTGTTGATAAATTAGAAGAAAGACCCAGTGGAATTAAATCAATGTATGGCCGGATATGGATACCTCGGTTTAGTGAAGCAAAAGAAGTGATACTCGAAGAAGCTCACAAATCCCGATTTTCGGTTCATCCAGGAGCTACAAAAATGTATCTAGATTTGAAGAAAAGCTATTGGTGGCCCGGGATGAAAAGGGATATTGTTAAATATGTTGCGGAGTGTAGAACTTGTTCCCAAGTTAAGGCGGAATACCAAAAACCTTGTGGCATGATTCAACCATTGGAAATTCCGGTGTGGAAATGGGAAAATGTGACTATGGATCTTGTATCAAAACTCCCAAAGACAAAGAAAGGGCATGATGCCATATGGGTGGTCGTAGATCGACTCACCAAAACGCTCATTTCTTACCCATCCGGGAAACCGCTACCTCAGAAAAATTGGCCGAAATTTATGTGAACGAGATTATATCTCGTCACGGAATACCCGTATCTATTATTTTGGATCGAGATATCCGATTCACATCTCGGTTTTGGAAAAAGTTTCATGATGAGATGGGTACAAAATTACATTTCAGTACCGCCTACCACCCACAAACGGATGGTCAATTCGAACGGACCATTCAAACGCTCGTTGATATGTTAAGAGCATGCGTGATGGACTTTGGGGGAAGCTGGGATGATCATCTACCCTTGGTAGAATTCTCATATAATAATAGCTATCATAGTGGCATACAAATGGCCCCTTATGAAATGCTATACGGAAGGAAATATCGGACCCCCATATGTTGGGAAGAAGTGGGACAGAGAGAAATTGCACCCAGCGACGTAGTAGCCATAACTAATGAGAAGATTGATCTTATATGGACTAGATTAAAGGCGGCACAGGATCGACAGGCAGCATATGCAAATCGAAGAAGACGTCCTCTTGAATTCCAAGTTGGGGATTACGTATATTTGAAAGTATCCCCATGGAAGGGCATGATACGTTTTCAAAAGCGAAGGAAATTGGGTCCACGGTACATAGGACCTTTCAAGGTTTTAGCCCGAATTGGAAAGGTGGCGTATCAATTGGAATTACCGCCAACTTTGGAAGGGATTCATAACACGTTTCATGTGTCTCAACTAAGGAAGTGCCTAGCGGATGAAATGACTTACGTGTCCCACGATGATATTGAGTTGGATGAACGGATGAATTATGTTGAAAAACCCATAGCCATTAGAGATTCCAAGACAACGCATCTTCGAAACAAGGCCATTAGACAAGTTTTAGTCCAATGGCAACATAGGAAGGGTCCAGAGCTAACTTGGGAATTGGAAGATGATATGCGGAAACTCTACCCGACAATATGTGGTACGTATTAAGGTTTCGGTGACAAAACCTCCTTTAAGGGGGGTAGACTTGTAACACCCCAAAATATGCAATTTATATGTTTTACTTTAAATATTTAAATATGTAAAATCTACTAAGTTAAAGAATGTGATGTTAATTTAGAAAGAATGGAACTTTAGTATGTTAATATAAAGCAACTGCATTTAGAGGGGCTGAAATTGTAAATAATGAAAGAAAATTATTAAATAACAAATTAAAAACACAAAACACACTTTGTGTGTTCTCTGTGGATCGATCAGAAGCAAGGGGAACCAAGGAGAATCCCTAGTTCTAGAAATTCTCAAGAATTGAAAGAGATTAAGAGCCCAAACTAATGCATGAACTCAAAACTTTAATCATCTAAGCATGTACATCGAATGGTAAGTTGAATTTTCTGTTTTGGATGAATTGTAGAAGGTGGGTTTTAACCCAATCATGAAATTATGTGGAAATCTTATGCAATTGAGAGTTAGGGTTTCATAATGGTTCAAAAATGTTGCTTGATTTCTGATTGTTTGAATGATTTAAGCATTATACCCAATTGTTATGAAAGTATGATGAACATGATGAGTTAAATAAAAGCTAGTAGGTGAAAATTGATACATGATCTTGAATTGAGATAGAGAAATTAGATAAGATGATGTAGGATGAAAGAAAGCTATGAACTTGATTGATTCTTGTTAGGTTAGGAGGTGAACAAGTAGAATTATGCTATGAATACTTGTACCTTGTGCTTTGTTGATGTTGTGCACACCAAGTGTATGATGAAATGCCTTAATAAAGATTTCAGCCATGTTAGTCATAAACGCTATGTGTTTTGAATGTGTTTATTATGTAGATGTTGATTTCATGATGTCTTGCCAAGTAGGGTATATAGACGAGTATGAGATATAAATTCTAAGTATGAATGGTATTGTTTAGGTATAAAGGAAGAAAGTTCAAGTCAAGCAAAGCAACAAGGGAATCAAGATCGAGGTACGCTACTTGTACAGTTATGATTTTATTATATTGTTGTTTTAACATAAAATGCGTCGAATTGAATTGAGTATGAAAAAGTAATTGTGTGGACCCTTTTTATGAACGGGACAAAGGATTAGAATGTAAGAATGGAAGGAATGGTATGAAGTTCCAATTGGAATATACTTATACGCAAGAATGAAAGTATTTAGTAAATTGCAAGTTCGCGGGTATCATAACGACTATAAATCCGTGGATTGATATCTTGAGTTAAAGGAAAGAATTTTAGTTCTAATGAAGTTATTTTTTTGTGGCAATGTAGGTAAATCTCAAGTTTAGCTATCAAGCTTCACCCGGTCCGAACACACTTCAAGCCCGTCATGCGTTCCGCAACTTTTGTAAAGAAGACAATGTCAATATATTTTGTCTCTTTAGTTTATGTCTAGTAGTTAAAAACTTAAGTTTTATCTTGTTTGCCTTTTAAAACTTAGTCGGTTGTAAGTTCCTTAGCTTGATGGTTTTGTATGTGAAACAAGGTCCGTTTTGATGTAGTATATTATGTCTTTTGAAACGTAGCGTATGTTAAATGATATTTTGAATATGAAAACAGGGGACCACTCCTTTTACGAACGGGTCATGCCCAAATTTCGTTAAATATAATATGTCAATGTTTAAATTTTTAAGGAAAAAAAATTATGGACGTTACAGCAAGACTCGACCTAGTCCGGGTCGATGTCTTACAAATGACCTAGTCTATAGTTAGGTACCAATAGACCGACTTGTGGACACCCTATAGGGGTATGTACGAGCTTACTTGCTATTTCTCGCTATTCTCGCCTACACTACACTATCACTGCACTCTAGTTTTCGAAAATGAACGAGCAATTGGGTCGAGATTAGGTATGAAAACCGCAAACTCTCGACAAAATTTCTTGTTCGACCCGCATTTTTATCTACAAACGGGAGAAATTGTGCCAAATTAGGAGTGAAATCCATACTTTGACGAATAATTTCTCCTCTATTTTATCAAAAAACAGGAACGAAGTCGTTAAGTCAGGGGTGAAACCCGAACCTCGACGACTTGTTCCGATCTCTACTTTGTTTTACAAAACTTTCAACAAAGACTCGACGGACTCCAATGACTTGAAGTCACGCTGAAACTGGAAGGATGCGTGCCATTCGCCCAGATTCGAGGCGAGAGCACAATCCCGAAGGCCAAAGTGTGTACCCAAAGTCCTTGTAAATAGTCGAACCACTTTGGTTAGTCGACGTCTAAATAGCCGTAGACAATATATTCTCGATTTTTATGTGTTTCAATTATGAGCTCGCTACTGCCGACTCTGATATTCAACATTTTATGTGGATTTTATGTGTTTTATGTAGTTTATGCTTATTTGTTAGTGTTCTGAGGTACTACTGGTTTCTATCTAACGCTTTTTTTTCTTTTTGCTTCCGCTAATCACACAACACACTGCACAACCGCTAACAAATCGCTACTACCATAAGGAACCACCGTACGCTATGTTGCTTGCTATGTTATTCGCTATACTATACTACTCGCTACGCTATACGCGAACGCTATTCTTGAACGCTCGCGGACTTTGAATGATAGGTTTCTGTATTCTGACTGCCTCTTGTGCTTATGTGCTTCTGTGATTTTGTGCCTTACGTGCTTATGTGCTTCTATGCTTATGTGAATATGTGATTATGTGCCTATGTGTTTACGTGATCGTGTTCTTGAGCTTTAGTAGTGCTAGACGTGTGAGGTGAGATTCGATTATGTTGTGTTTGAGCCCTATGGCGATGTCTGTTGCAGACAATGTCGTCATCTGGACCCACATCTGGACCCCGTCACCCACGAGTTACTCGTCAAGAACAGGGAGACAAACGCCTTGATGCTCTCGTCGCTAAGCAAGTTGCAAAGGTAGTTCCCCAGATCGTGAGTGAACTATACGAGAATGTGAGCAAATCGTCTGAAGAGTCCAGGACCGAAGCTCCCAAAGCTACCACTAAGACTGCTTTTAGCTTCAAACAGTTCAAAGCTTGCGGACTGAAAGAATTCACTGGCGAAGATGGCCCTGCGGCTTTGTTTCAATGGTTCGACTCAATCGCCGTCACCCTACGTCAGAGTGGATGTCCTGACAATCGCCGCACTCTGAATGCTACCGGCGTCTTCCAGTCCCGCGCATTAGACTGGTGGACGGACGAGAGGAATAAACGCGGAAACGACACAGCTTATAGTCTGTCATGGGATGAGTTGAAGAACGTTATGCTCAAAGAGTTCTGCCCTCCCCATGAGCGCCAAAAGTTGGAGGACGAATTCTGGCATCTGAAGAAGAAGGAAGGTGAAGACGCTGCTTTGACTGCTCGCTTCAAGTACTTCAGTATTATCTGTCCTGATCAAGTGAAGACTGCTGACATGACGATCAAGAAGTACATCTGCGCTCTGCCGGATTGTGTTGCAGATTTTGTGCATGCTTCAAAGCCAGCAACAATCGAAGAGACCTACCTGCTTGCCGCTGAAATCAACGACAAGCGAGTCAAAGCTGGATTTTGGGATAAAGCTACCAAGAACCTACACCAAGCCACCGCCGCATCAACCGCATCAACTGCCACCGCTTCTCAATCATCAAAGTCCTCTCGTCGCAAGACGAAGAACAACAACAACAGCTCTAGCAACAAAAACCGTGATGTCACTACTCTTGCTGCTCCTCTTCAAGCCGTACCGGCTCAGCAGCAATCTCAGCACCGATCAGCTCCACCACTAGTTACCTATGCACCGCCTGCAAAGCGTGCATACACTGGCCCCCACCCTGCTTGCCCGACATGTACTTATCATCATCTGGTGGGTATCGCCTGCAGATTTTGCGTGCATTGCAACATGTACGGCCACTTCACCGCCAACTGCCGTACTGGTCCCCGACAAGCACCAGCCCAAGCTACTGCTCATCAAGCTCTACTTCCAGCTCCTCAAGGCCAACAAGCGGCTCAGGCACCCGCGATCAACGCCAGAGTCTGCTTCACGTGTGGTGATCCTAACCACTTCGCGAACATGTGCCTGAACAGGGTTGTAAAGCAAGAGCCTTAGCAACAGCAGTAGCAACAGCCTCAGCAGCAACAGCAACAAGCCGTCTGCACCAGAACTTTCAACATCAATGCGCGCCAAGCCCAGGCTGACAACAATTTGGTTAATGGTACGTTCATTGTGAATGGTATTTATGCTTCGTGTTTGTTTGATACTGGAGCCGATAACTGTTTTGTGTCGATTGAATTCAAGAAACTCCTTAATCGTAAGCGCTCCCATCTCCCCTCGACGTTCGATGTCGAAGTTGCCACCAGAAGAACCGTCGTCGTCAACTCTGTCCTTCGTGATTGTACTCTTGAACTCAACAATCACATCTTTCCGATTGACCTTATTCCGATGCAACTCGGAAGTTTTGACATCATAGTAGGCATGGACTTTCTTCGTGAAAATCATGCTGAAGTTGTGTGCTTCGATAAGATGATTCAATTCTCGCTCGCGAATGGTGATTTATTGTGTGTTTATGGTGAAACTGCTTCGAAAGGTCTTAAACTCATGTCTGTGTCCAAGCTAGCAAGTATCTCCGCAAGGAATACAGAGCTTTCTTGGCTAATGTTGTAGTAGCGGAGAAGGAAAAGAAAGGTAGACCAGGAGTAAACGATGTTCCAGTGGTTCGAGAATTTCCTAACGTTTTTCCTAAGGATCTTCCCGGACTTCCGCCAAGTCGTGATATCGACTTTCGTATCGACCTCATTCCTGGAGCCAACCCTGTTGCCAAAGCTCCTTATCGACTCGCTCCGTCTGAAATGCGCGAACTCTCGAGTCAGCTCCAGGAACTGCTTGATAAAGGCTTCATTCGCCCGAGCACCTCTCCATGGGGCGCACCAGTCCTTTTCGTCAAAAAGAAGGATGGGTCGTTCAGGATGCGCATCGACTATCGGGAATTGAATAAGTTGATAATCAAGAATCGCTATCCCCTGCCTCGAATTGATGATTTGTTTGACCAGCTACAAGGTGCTACGTGTTTCTCAAAGATCGATCTACGCTCAGGCTATCACCAACTACGCATTCAAGAAGAGGATATTCCCAAAACTGCTTTTCGCACTCGATACGGCCACTATGAGTTCGTTGTTATGCCTTTTGGTTTAACTAACGCACCCGTGGTTTTTATGGATCTGATGAATCGCGTGTGTAAACCTTATCTCGACTGCTTCGTCATTGTGTTCATCGATGATATCCTGATCTATTCCAAGTCGAAAACCGAACACGCACAACATCTACGTTTGGTTCTCGAGCTACTCTAGGGGAATCGACTCTATGCCAAGTTCTCCAAGTATGAATTTTGGCTGGAGGAGGTTCAATTCCTCAGTCACATAGTCAAGGCATTCACGTCGATCCAGCGAAGATTGAAGCAGTTAAGAGTTGGGTTACACCAAAGAACCCGTCTGAAGTCTGTTCTTTCCTCGGACTAGCGGGCTATTATTGTCGATTTATCGAAGGGTTCTCTAAAATCGTTGTGCCGCTTACCGCTCTCACGCATAAAGACAAGCCTTTTGTTTGGGGAACCGAACAAGAGCCTGCTTTCCAAACCCTCAAGCATATGCTTTGCAATGCTCATGTCCTCACTTTACCCGATGGAAACAACGACTTCTTTTTCTACTGTGATGCCTTGAACCTTGGTCTTGGTTGTGTTCTCATGTAACGAGACAGGGTTATCGCTTACGCATCTCGTCAGCTCAAGATCCACGAGAAGAACAATACAACCCATGACCTCGAGCTAGGCGCAGTTGTTTTTGCGTTAAAGATTTGGCGACACTACCTGTATAGTACCAAGTGTACGATCTTCACCGATCATAGGAGCCTACAACATATCTTTGACGAGAAGGAACTTAATATGCGTCAACGCCGATGGGTAGAGCTTCTCAACTATTTCGACTGTGAGATCCGTTATCACCCAGGCAAAGCAAATGTCGTCGCCAACGCCCTCAGCAGACGGAGCTATTTGCTCAGCATTCGAAATATCCAAGCCCAATACGATCTTGAAACCCTCATCCGAGAAGCCCAGCATGCTTGTTTTAATGAGAGCACATTAAAGAAGGAAAGGATCTATCACGATGGAGCCCAGCTTGTAACTAAGTCGAATGAGATATTCCACTTTCTGGACCGAATTTGGATCCCTAAGCGGATAAATTTACGACTGATTTTGATGGACGAAGCCCACAAATCTAGGTATTATATTCATCTCTGTGCCGATAAAATGTACCAGGACCTTCGCTACAAGTACTTGTGGCAGGGCATGAAGAGAGATATCGCCCTCTACGTTGGAAAGTGCCTGACTTGCTCGAAAGTCAAAGCCGAGCACCAAAGACCCACTGGCTTACTTGAACAACCACCGATCCCTGTGTGGAAGTGGGAGAGTATAGCTATGGACTTCATAACGAAACTTCCGTGTACGCCATCAAGTCACGACAGCATCTGGGTTGTCGTCGATCGTTTGACCAAATCTCCTCTTTTTCTGCCAATACGAGAAGACTACAAGGTGGAACGATTAGCCCGAATCTACACCGCTGAGATCATATGTTGACATCGGACGCCTCGTGACATAATTTCTGACCGTGATGCTCGGTTTACCTCGCGTCTATGGGAAACGTTTCAAATGGCTCTCGGTACTACGCTTAATCTAAGTACCGCATTCCACCCTCAAACCGATGGTCAGACTGAGAGAACGATTTGTACCCTTGAAGACATGCTCCGTTTGTGTGTTATAGATTTCGGTGGTAATTGGGACGCATACTTGCCTTTAGTCAAAATCTCGTACAATAACAGTTATCATTCCAGTATTCAAATGGCACTATTTGAGGCTTTATACGGAAGAAAATGTCGATCGCCAATTGTATGGCCCGAGATCGGGCACTCGCAATTAACCGGTCCTGAGCTATTGCAAGAAATGACTGACAAATTCCTCCAAATTCGAGATAATCTGCTGAAAGCTCGGAGTCGTCAGAAAAGTTGCGCCGACAGACGATGCAAGCCCCTTGAATTTGACGTTGGCGACTACATACTCCTAAAGGTATCACCTTGGAAGGGTGTGGTCAGATTTGGCAAGAAAGGGAAACTAGCGCCTCGATATGTTGGACCTTTTAAGATTCTGGAAAGGATCGGAAAAGTCGCCTACAGACTCAAACTACCTGAGGAACTTAGTAACATCCACCCAACTTTCCATGTGTCAAACCTCAGAAAGTGCCTGGCTGAGCATGATTTAATTGTACCTCTAGGAGATCTCCAAGTAAACGAAATCATGGACCGCCAAACCAAGCAGCTCAGACGCTTGCGCATTCCGATTGTGAAGGTTCGATGGGAGGGTAAACGAGGCGCAGAGTTCACTTGGGAACTTGAAAGCGACATGAAGGCGAAGTACCCGCAGTTGTTTGATACGGCTTCGGCCTAATTTTGGGACGAAATTCCCTCAACTAGGGGAGGTTGTAACACCGCGTGTTTTGAAAGTCAAAGTCAAGATTGAAGTCAAAGGGAGACAAGATTGCTAGTTGCGATCTGTCGCTCCTTGCTCAATTCCTATTTTGACTTCTTTGACTTGTAGATAGTCTATTTATGCTTTTACGTTAGTTGTATTATGTGGAGTACTTATTACTAATCGAGGTTAATCGCTATTTATCGATGTTTATCGCATGTTTTATCGCTTTATCGCATATCACTATCGCACTCGCAACTCGAACTACACGTCCGGTTATTATTGTTATGTGTGTGTGCTCTTTATGTGTTACTTGTGCGTGTTTATTTATGTTATTGTTGTGGTGATTAATCGAAACGCAATCAAAACTCAATCGCAAAAGCTGAAACAAACGTTAAATTAGGATGATTGTATGTTGATATAATAGTTGAGATTAAAAGTAATTTGATGAGTAAATCTATCGCATCGCTCGCTCGAATCACATCGCAACGCTCAACATTCGAATCAAAACTTCAAAACTCATCGTGCCGTGCACTCGAACCGAGTGTCCAGCCGACCAAGTTGCCACCCGATCGGACTGCCATCCGGTCAAGGTGCCACTCGACCGAGCTGCCACCCGGAAGGGCTGCTACTAGACCGACCAGCCCCTCTTTCCTCCTTTCCATTTATGGAAACCCTATAAATACCCCATATGTCAACCTCATTTGATCTTGACAGCTCTCTCTCCCTCTCCACTCGTTCCAGCCGCTATTTCTTTAGATTTCTCGCGATTCTTGTAAGTTTTCCACCTAAATCTTGTACTTTCTTAATCTACACGCACTCCTACACATTTCTATCTTTTGAATCTTAACTTTTAACCGTGAAATCACTAGATTTGAGGTGTTCTAGGATGATGTCATCATGGTGTTCTTATGAACTTCATGTTTTGGCTTCAATCCACCAAGAACAACTTAGATCTGAATGATTTCCACATGAATAAACAAAGATCTTTCATAGATCTGAACATATTCACGGTGAAAAGGATTGAAATATGGTTTTCAAGCTTTCTTTCAACTCTTTTACACTCAATGCACTCAAATCCGATAGATTCGGAACTTGTTCTAATCTTCTACCCATTCTTGGTGTCGTATCGGTTCCCGGTCTGAATTCTGTCCAAGAGGTATTGATTTCAGGTTTGAACATGAACTACCGACTCGAACCGTGAACCGGTCGGACTAGGGTGATTCCTGTTCGGACGGGTCACTCGGGCCGGGTTGAGAATACTATTGATCAGACATGTTATCAAAATATCTCGTTTAAGCACTCAAACTCTCAAACAACCAAGGAAGAAGACGACCAGATCGTCTGGGTTGGATTGTCGTCCGATCGGATTGCCACCCGACCGGACAGCCACACGATCAGATTGCGCCTTGGGCCCCACACTTAAATTTTATTGCAATTGAGGTTTGAACATCGAACGGATTACCGTCCGATCGGATTACCATCCGATCGGATTGTCACTCGACCATGTGATGTTTTGACTTCAACACTTAAACAAATTTTCAACATGTTCAATCCGAACAAATTGCCACCCGATCAGATAGCCATCCGATCGAGTAACCGTTCTGCTATGAACTTGTTCTCAACTTGAGAAGCCTCGCCAATCGGATTGCTGTCTGATCGAACGGCCGTTCGATCGACCGACCTGAAAGATAGAGATACTTCTCTGTTTTCAAAATGCTACAAGGAAAACTTCAAAAGACAAACCATCATACACAAACACATCCATTCCAAACGAGGTGACAGTCCAGTCGAGTGGCCACCCGATCGGGCGGCCACCCGAACGGATTATCATCCGGTCGACGGGTCACCCGATCGGATAGCTATCCGACCGGATTACCATCCGACCCACTAACACTTCATTTCATTTTACGCGCCGCTCATCGTTTGTGCTATCGTTCTGACCAGGCTAATTCCGCTCTAAGCGCTCCATTCAATCCATCATCGTTGTGCGTATTACGCACTTTTGGGTGTTACATATGTTACTTATTCTAAATCACATCGAACACAGTACGCAATACTTTAATGCAAACCGTTACTGCATGTTATACGTGACTTAAAGAATGCTTGTTTATTATGTTTACACATGGAATGATGTCTACCTGCCTTAGCAACGATAGTACTATAGTTTGGACTCAGCACCTGTTCATTCAGGGGTTGTTAAGGACAATTAATTACATGGCTCACAGTGGTGAGTGTGTATTACGAACTGCCTTGGGCAGTCAACTCGCAGTCATTGGTATCGATAGGTTCATGTCGATAACTAACGTGCTTCATTTCACACTGTGTACGTGCTGGTTATGCGTAAACGATTTCGAACTCTATTATATCTATTAAACTTGTATGCTCACCTTTACACCATGTGTATGACTTTTACTTTAACGTTTGTGGCAGGTGCTTAGGATGTTTATATGCTTGGCTTGCTGTGAAATCGAGGCTAGGAAAGGTCTAGAAACAAATAAATGAATTGTCTGTATTTGAGATCTGAGTTGTCGGAACAGAACAATTTGACTAGATCTTGTCTGTAATAATTATATTATTTTTTATGTCATGGTATGGGACATGATGCTTTAAATAATTGGTAATCATGGTTGTTATGGAAACTTCTGGACAATCTGTTTCGCTTAGTGCCACGCCCCGATGTTTCCGCCATCGGTTGGGGTGTGACAATCTCGTTCCGTGTGATTTCACTAACCCCAAATCAAAACCCTAGTCGTTGTTAAAAATAACAAGGCTTTCAATTCGCATATTGCGAATTTTGAAGAAAACCATAGAAGAAGAACACCATTACAAGGGTGTTAATTCAAATGCCGAGACACGTTTGTTGTAGATTGCTACAAAATCACAAATTGTGAAATCCAAAACGTAGAAAGAGAACAAGAGGCCAAATTGCAAACAAGGTGCGATTCATTTAGATCGGCGGGATTGAGAACCGGTGGTAGGCGGAACATATTTTGGAACAAAGAACTAGAATGAGGATCCGCGTAAATATTACACGGGACAATTTTGTGTGCAGCAAATCTGGTCAAATAGGATTCACTGGAAAGTCACTATTGACTTTAGAGAATGTGTTGTGGCTAAAGCCACAAACCGGATTTATAATATTGTGACACATGGCGCCAATTAAACACCTACCCATTACCTTGCCCACTCCCCCTCCCCCCTCACTTGAGCCTATTATGCTAACTTCACCAATAGCGGCCAAGCTATACCAAGCAGTACACAACCAGAACTACATTTACTTATACCATGCCCCTCAAACTTATATCAAGATCAATCCCTGCAGCTCGAGACCTCCTCTGCATCCACCAGAAAGAGTTAAGCTCGATTTCCTCCACCACTGCAGCCAGGTTTTTATTTTAAACATTAAATAATCATTTCTTGTGGTCCAAAAATATTTCAATCGATTATAGCAATCAATTACAATGGAACTTCCATAGAAAGGTAAAAGTACTTTTTTTTCTTTTTCTAAAGCTAACAATTTCTATATGTGTTGGGTTACATGTATTGGCAGTCATACAATGGATGTACTTTCCTTTCAAATACACAAAACCAGTCAAACGAAATCAAGAATCGATTCAAACAACGATAGCAAACCACACAAACAATCAAAGTAACAACATCATAGAATTTCGTACCTCAATCTCAAAAGCTCAATTAACTGGTAGCGAAGACTAAATCCAAAACACAGAAGCTTCCATATGCAAACTAAACTTCAAAGTTGATATGTGTGAATCAAACTTCAAGATCACGATTGCCAAAAAGCGTAAATTCGAAGATTGATCAATACGCAGAATCTTATGTAGAGGGGAATCAAAGAATTAGGGTTTTGAAAGGCATGGGGGAACTATAGAATTAGTCATGCTCCATAGCGATTTGAGAGTTAGGTATTAGGGCATGGATTTTATGCTGAGGATCATCCATCCTGAGACTGGACCTGGATCACGGATCCTTAACGGACAACACAGGAAGTATGAGGATCAAGGATCCTTACTAATGTTTATGTTTTTAAGAATTGTTCCTGGTGTGTTCAGTTTAAGTTTGCAGGCATTATGTGAGCTGAGTCAACACAAGAATATCGGAGGAATATGTTGTTTTTAGCACATGCAAAGGGAGTCATAACCGTTAAGGGGGATCGTGTGAGAGTTGCATGGATTTCAGATAGTTTGTTACTAGGATATTTCTAATTTTAAAGGGGTTAAAAAGCTCAGAATAGAAACACATTAGCTATTATTCGAACTCACTGATACTCATTGGCGAAACACACACACTTACACTAGAAAATCATTGTATTGTGCTTGTTATCTTCCAAAGTTGTAATCTTTCTTGTGCAATATAGTTGATAGTGATAGTTTTCACTCTCTGAGGTTTTTTATGCCGAATATCATTCATTGATCAAGGGCTTTGTCCTCGTATAAATCCTTGTGTTCGTCATTGACAACATTTCATACTAGTTCATGCAATCAATCATCAAACTAAGCACTAAACATCATAAAAATCAGATTTGGTTACATTATCCTGGTTGTGATTTTCGACCAAAACATTAGGGTTTTTGATCATCAGGGGCAGGGGTGGATGTGTTTTGTGGAAACCTAATAATTAAAACAGAAAAGAAGATTGTCGTTTAAAAAAACAGAAGAAGATCAATAGGGTTAACATAATAATGCCATGTGTAATATCGCCTACGTGGCAACCAATGAGATAGTCTAAATGTAGACTAAAATAATAGATGTGGGCTGAAATCAAGCAAGTGTGCTCACATTTTGATTTATAATTATAGAGACTAGTAGTAAAACCCGTGTGCAAACACGAGTGGTTTTAGAAAACCATGTATAACACATTTTAATAGAAAGTATAGATAGGTGTATGGATATTGTAATTTTTAGTTTAAGGCTAGTAGTGATACCCATGTGTAATTTCTAGTTTAAAGCTAGGTACTGTTTTCCACCAAGAAATCAAGATTAGAATTAAAACTCATATAAGTTTCACGTGATGTAATTAAATTCATTTGCATGTGATGTAATTAAATTCATGAATGATGGTAATTAACTGAAAGACCATGATGAAACAAAATAGCATTAGTATGCAACCATTGTTTGACCAAAGTCAACCCACTGTTTGCAAAACTATGATTCTTAGTGGTTTAAAGTCTGTTTGAAGAAAGTCTATTTGGCCAAAGTCAAACCACTGTTTTCTCCACAAAACACTGTTTAACACAACTAACATCTGTTTTTATCCATCTGTTGACCAAAATGTATCAACCACTATATCAACAGATGTATCAACAACAATGGTTTTAAGTTGATGAGCATTATTTATGAAAAAATAATACAAAATCAAACAAAATCATATTTGCTTTCATAGTTCCTACATGAAAAGCATATAATACTTCATATCTAATCACCAAGATTCCATTTTTATGCATAATCACTTGAAAATACTCAGACAAAACACGTATTTTAGACGAGTTGTTTCAAGACATGAAAACATCTACACTTTCGGTTCTCAATGTCTGAAAAACAAGAGGAGCCATGTCTTGTTTCTCAACAACATGAGCAACATACCTGCTGAAATCGATTGACAAAAAAGGGACAACAATTATTATGTGAAATGAACTTATTAAAACTATGACTAAATAGTACAGACTACAATAAGCTCATGTACACTTACACGAAAAGTTAATCACTCTTCAACAAACACTACCGATCTGTTCAAAGCATGAGAGAAAGGACCTGTTAAATGTAGGAGTACGCGTTGGCACGTGCATCGCTAGATATATCGGAGGCCCCCGATGTTGGTGAGTGTTTTAAAATTTTTTATTATTATTTTCGGCCCTAGTATTATTATTATTATTTTTTTGTAGAATATTACATTATAATTTTTTATTTTCTTTGTAGAAAATTACCAAACGTCACTGGTTTTTTGGCAAAATATTCGTAAAATGTTCTTTAAAGCTATGGGGAAAGACGAGGGGTACCGCAAACAAGATTCCATTTCGAGCAAATGAATCGATATTGAAGAAACACGTAACTAATTTTAGGGTTAATTAGGGGGTTTATGTTTCAATCATGAGGGTTAATCTTCTTAAGCTTTCCTGAGCTCCGATGTGATTCGTTCTTCCTGCAAAACAGCAACACCGTTAGCTCGTTAAGAGGGGAATATGGGGGTTTTCCTCTTAACCAGGCTCCGGCGTGTGAATAAGTAACTGCTTTGAGGAAATGAGTGTGTGTTAACAGTGAGAGAAGAGAGTATGGAACGTTTAACCTGTGTATGGAGGTCAATATTTATAGCCGGAGAGGTGTAAGAGGAGTTGGGCTGATGGGCCTTGGGCCAGAAGGCGACAACAAGGGATATCCTCCTTGTCTCACTGGTGTTGACCGTTAATGGTTTCTAGAAGATCTCCGGTGCTGGCCCACCTTCATTGGAGCCACGTATCCTAGTTGTCGGCCTTGTTGTTCCTCTGCCATCAGCAGGTAAGTGGAGATCATGGGGCAGTTGTCGCCGCCCCCTGATTGGTGCCACGTAGGCGTCCTTGTGTACTCTCTGTCTCCTGCACGCCAGTCGATCGTGGAGCACGATAGAGCACAGTCTGGTGGACGCTGATTGGCTCATTCTTCTGCCACTTGTACCTTGTGTACTCTCTGAAGTGACCTTGCTCCGTACCTCCTGCGTGACCCTTGCTGCGCACGTAGCTGGCCCGCGCAGGGTTGTAATAGTTGAAGGCTCTTATCCAGAATACTAAGCGTGAAAACTGATGTTATCTCTTGTTTGGACCTCATGCGAGGTCAGGTTCTGCTTGAGCAGCCCACGCGGGTATAAAGATTGATCAGCTTGCTGAGTAAGGAGTATGGTCCAGCGCGCGACCTAAAATGGTCTGCGCGTCTTTTTGGGACCATACCCATTCTAGTCCCCCCAGTCCAGTGCTGCTCCATGCGCGAAGTACATGGTTGGAGCTCTGGACTTAGAAAAAAGAAAGTGTTAGCTTTGAAAAAATGCTTGCAAGTTCTTGGTAGGCGGCGCGCGTGTAAGTGTTTGTAACTTACTACAGCGCGACTACCAGATTTGCCTGTTGGTAGTTATTGCTTTTGAGTGTAAGTGCGCAGGCTCATTGAATAATCATGAATGTTGCGCGGCCTTGATAACTTCTGCATGAAGTTTGTAGTAACTTTGAGCGGCAAAAACCTAGAATTTTGAATTCTGACAGGTTGACGCAAAATGTCGTTGACGGCGACGTTTGAGTTGACTGCTGACACGGCCATCATCAGCTGTCACTGATGGTTCGGCTTTCCGTCAAGCGAGTGAGGCCCACGCACGCGTGGTAACCGTCACTCCGAGAATCCCGCCCTACGTGGCATTTGCTAATTGGTTACGCGCGCGGTGAATCCGGCACGTTTACCCATCGCATTAAATGCGATGAGTATATATAATCGACGAGAGGAGAGAGAGCGTCACAAATCCTTCTTTTGCTTCTCTATTCTCTCTAATCTTCAACGAGTCTTAAAATCTTCAAAGTTTTCACAGCAGATCTTCAGGTTTTCTGAAGGTGATCTTCAAACTTTCCCAGCAGTTTAGACGATCTTCATCTTATTTTCATTCTTTTTATAAATCGCTGAAGAAGAAACTCAACTTGAAGAAGGTCCCCTCCCTGTTCTCAAATGGGACCAGGGTTTGTTCGAGCAGATAACTAGTGGTTTTCGGTTTCCACCGGAATGGGATGCAACATATCCCCGTCCAGGTCAAATAGCCCAGACGCACCACTGGGGTATATTACCCTCTTTGAAGACTTTTCCCTTCAAGGAAATTTTAGGTTGCCGGCTTATGGCCAATATACTTCATTACTATGGCTTTCATCTATCTCAGATGAGTCCACCTGGCATGGTGAGGGTGAGACACTTCGAGTTTCTGTGCCGATCTCACGGGATAGAACCTACCGTCGAGAAGTTCCGGGTGTTTTATCAGTTGATCCGGAATATTGGGTTTTACTCTTTCGGCAACCATGGTTCGGCCAAGAAACTTCTGCTAAACCCTCCTAAGAGTCTTCATGATTGGAAGCAGAAGTTCTTCTTCATTAGGGAGGAAGTTATACCGATCGCGAAGATCTTTCGCGAGCCGGATACAATTGACAAGGAGGAACTTCCTATCCCCAAGGGAGCCGACTGGTATTTGAAGCTAATTGCGACACCAAATCAGGCTTTTGGTGAAAATGTCTTGGTTGCGGCGCAGATGAGTGACAAGTGGTCGGAGACCAGTAATGAAGTTCCTATTTTGAAGTCTGAAGATAGAGGTATGTTGCGTCCTTTATCTATTCTTCCTTTGTAATTTATTTGTACTTAACTGTTGAACCTTATTGCAGAGGCGCACCTTTACCAAGCTGCTTTCCCCATATTTGGTGGGTCTATGGGCGTGCGCCCACTACAACCGGGAGAGGTTTACTGGTACGAGCATATGAAAGGACATTTCCTTTATCCCCCTGCTGGAGCCTTTGCCAATCGTCCTTCTGCTACCGAAGGTGCGCTACTTCCCAAACCGAGACCCTTGCGCGGCGTGACTTCTACTGGAAAGGAAATCTTGTTTCTTTCCAGCGAGGAGTCTGTAGGCTCATCGCAAGAAGAGTTAAGCTCATGGTCTAACGTCTTTGTTGGTGTGCTGGGCAGCCTGGGGATAGACCCCGAGGAGAAACCCAAGAAGGCTGTCAAGAAAAAGACCAAGAGGGTTACTGTTGATACTGGTGCAACCAATAAGAAGGGTGGATCTAGTTGCGCAGCTACCACGACGCAAGATAAAGGTACCCTTCGATTCCAGCAGAGTAACCTGGAGGATTATGTTGTTGCGAGTGACTCACTTGAGGGTTTATCCCGTATAGGTGAGAAGAAAATCGGCGCTACTGGTTCAAAAAGTTCTGGAAGCGCGGGATCCAGGATCCCTAAAGCTGGCGCGACCCGTTCGTCAATTGCCTTGGATGAAGAGGAAGAAGAATAATAGTGTGAAGAAGCTGGTGCGAAGCTGGTGACCCGGAAGAGGTCAAGGGAAGAGGTTGCTGTTGGTGCTGGGCCAGCGCAGAAGGCTGGGGAAGCCCCTGTGATAGGGAAACAGAGCAAGTTGTGCTCCCTTTACAAGTTCTCTCCAGGTTAGTGTTCTGATGTTAATACTTGTGTTTACTTTAGTAACATCTCTTTTTAACACTTAATTTCTGCAGAGGCCCAGAAGAAGACCACTGAGAAAACTAAGGGTGTTGAGTTGAAGGATCCAAAAGAGCCGGCACCAAAGAAAACCAAATTTATAATCCAGACTCTTAGAACTGTTGAGCCGGAGGTTGAGAAGGTGGTTGACAAGGAGAAAGAGAAGGAGAAAAAGAAGGAAAAAGAGAAGGAGAAACAGAAGGAAAAAGAGAAGGAGAAAGAGAAAGCCACCGAGACTGTTGTTGCCATTCACAAGTACATCCGCTATTGTCCAAACCGTACAAGTTACATCCGCTGTTGGGGGGTCGACTGCTACTGTTCCTGAGCGGGCGGCGCGTAAAGAGACTACCACTGCTGCAGGTGGTGCAAGTGCTGGTGGGGAGGGTGATAGTGGAAATACAGGCGCGGCTGGTGGTGCTGGAGGGTCGATGCCATGAGTTCCGATAGGTCCTAAGGATGCCTTAGGAGATATTTATTACAAGACCTACACTGAGGAGGCTCGTGGTGATGCTCCCCACCAGCCTGTTTGGGGCTTAAAGCAGAAGGACACATTCATGGAGTTTTCTCCTTGTCGTGACTGGTACTTGAACTCTTTCCCTCCCGGTGAAGTTAACATGCAGAGAGCGCGAACCCATGATGGGTTATATCATGCTTACATTGTTGGGGAGGCCAACACCCGTGCTGCTAACCACTAGATTGTGTCCGAGTGGCGCACAATGGTTAGACAGCGGGGGGATTGGGAGAAGTACCGTGAGCGCTTGTTGAGACAAGTGAAAGATTTCGAGAAGACGAAAAGTGCCTTTGCTGAGGAGAAGGCCGCCTTCGAGGCGGAGAAAAAATCTTAAGAATGGGGCCGCGAGGGCTTAAAGGGCAAACTGCGTGCCGCTGAGGAGCTCTTGTCGAAGGAGCGGGCTGAATGGAAAGAGGTATGCAAGAAAGATAATCAGCGTAGGTATGCTGCTCGCTCCAAGATTACCGACCATGAGGCTCAGATTGCCACATTAAAAGGAAAGGTTGAGGAAGCTGAAACGGACAAAGGGCGTGTTGAGGTTCAACAGTCTTAACCCTTTCCTTTTTTTTGTATTTGTCAAAATATTGTTAAGTCGTTGTTTCATCGCTTGCAGGCTGAGTTGAAGGCGCAGGTGGCGAGTAAGGATAAAGATTTAGCTGCTAAGGATGTGGAGATTGCAGAGTTAAAGCGCTGATTGTTTGAGGCCCATGACAGGAATGAATCATTGGAGATTGATCTTGAGGCTGAGAGGTGAAGGCTGCTACCGCCGAGGAGGCCAAACAGAGGGCATACGAGGCACGAGATATTAGCACCTACGCCCTTAATGTAGCCCAAAACAATTATGCCGAGGCTCAATCAATTGTGGACACGCTAGTCTCTGAATCCGAATGGATGCGCAATAGAGGCTTAGCTGCGGTGAGTTTCTCCTCTTTTACCTTAAGTTTTATTTATTGTTTTGTTCTCAACTGCTGCCCTTTATGAAGATCGCCAATTCCGTTCTGAATGCCACTGAGATGGACGAGGTTGTAGCTGCACTCATAGATGCTTCACGTGCCGTTGGTCATCGCGGTGGTTATCTAGAGTGCGCCCATCATGTGGAAGAGGCCTTTGGACAGGAGTTTGATACCAATCATTGCTTGGTGACAGATCAGGCTGATGTTATGCTAGCCGGTGCTGAAGAAGTCTATGACCATCTTTCGCTACCTATTATGGATTTGGTCACCGAAGCGTTAAAGCACGATGACTGGTGCGCGCAGCTAAAGACTATCCTTGACCCTCCAGAAACTGTGGAGTTGACAGATGAGGAAGAGGAAGTAGTCGACGGTGATGGTGTAACACCCCGTGTTTTCGAAAGTCAAAGTCAAGGTCAAAGTCAACGACCGATTACACGACGTGACTTGTAGTGATTTCTTTTTATGTGTTTATTATGTGGAGTAAGTGTCGATGATTACAACAATCGACATGTGTTATTCGCTATCTAATCGACTTACGACTGTGAACTATAGGAATTAACAATGCGATAAAGTTAACTAATCGATAATCAAACTATGTTAATCAAATCGACATCGAATCGAATCGCAACTCGAAATACGCATGTTGGTTACTATATACTTGTGTGTGTGCCTTATGTGTTACTTGTGCATGTTTATTTATGTTGTGTTGTGGAAATCAATCGAAACTCGAAACGCAATCGAACTCAATCGAAATCGAACTCAATCGCAATCGAAATGGTATGATAATTAGTGGAGAAGAAATAGTGCAAGATATGAGTAGTTGGGATTAAAAGTAATTTGAATAGGAAACTCTATCGCATTCGCATCGCTCGCAATCGAAATCGAAATATCAAAATTCATCGCGCCGAACACCCGAACCAAGAGCCATCCGGCCGGATTGCCCATCCGACCGGGCTGTCACTTGACCCAGTGCCAGGTTGCCATCCGACCGAGATGACATCCGACCGGATTCTCATCCGGGCAATGTGTCATCCGACCGGATAACCCTTTCCTCTTTTGGAATCCTATAAATACCCTTGTCACTTTCATTCTTTATACTTTTGGCAACTCTCTGTCCGACCAGCTCGTGCTCCTCACCTTTTCATCAATTTCTCTCGATTCCAGTAAGATCTCATTCTGAATCTTGTACTTTCTAGATCTACACGCACTCCTACACATTTCTATCTTTTAAATCTTGACTTTTAACCGTGAAATCACTAGATTTGAGGTGTTCTAGGATGATTTCATCATGGTGTTCTTGAGAACATTATGTTTTGGCTTCAATCCACCAATAACAACTTAGATCTAACCGATTTCCATACAAACAAAAAAAGATCTTGCATAGATCTAAACACTTTCATGGTGAAAAAGGATTGAAAGATGGTTTCTAACTTTTTTTCAACTCTTTTACACTCAATGCACTCAAAACCGATAGAGTCGGACCTTGTTCTAGTCTTCTACTCATTTTCAGTGTTGTGCTAGCTCAAGATCTGGATTCTGCTCACGAGACCACCGACTTCGGGTTAACCAAGAACAACCGTCTCGAACCAGTTAGCTGGTTGAACCAGGGTGATTCCTGTTCGATCGGGTCACTTGGGTCAAGATGGGGATTCTATTGGTTAACACGTTGTCAAAACATATCGATAAAATGACAAACAATCAAAAATGACCAAGTGTAAGACGAACGGAATAACCGGGACGGAGTGTTATCCGACCAGACTACTATCCGAACGGATAGGCTACCCGAACGGATTGCTCTCCGAACGAATTGCACCTTGAGTCCCACACTTAACCAACTTTATCTGAAGTTCGAGTATTGAGCGAATTGCTATCCGATCGGACTACCATCCGACCGAATTACTCTTCGTATCATGAGATACTTGGACTTTAACACCCGAACAATTTTCAACATGTTCAATACACTAAGGATGCCACCCGACCGGACTGCTGTCCGATCGGGTGACAACCTGCTGTGGAATTGTTCTCACTAAGTAACCTCGCCACTCGAGTCGCCGTCCGACCGGATAAATCATCCAAGTGGATTGTCGTCCGCACGACAGACCGTCCGATCGACCGACATAAACGGTAGAGATACTTCAATGTTTTCAAAATGCTACAACGAAAACTTCAAAGGTCAATCCATCATACAAAAACACATCCTTCTCAAAGAAAGGAAGAAACAATCCACTCGAATAGTCATCCGACCGGACTACCGTCTGACCGGATGACCATCCGAATGGATTATCATCCGCACGGCTGGACCGTCCGATCGGATTACCATCTGACCGAACTGCTGTCTGACCCATTTACACTTTGCATCGTTTTACGCGTCACTTATCGTTATGCTATCAATCTATTCAGGCTAACCTCACTCTTTAAAGCGCTCCCTTCAATCTATCAATCGCTGTGAGTATACTCGATCCCTTTTTGCTTTAAGCACTTTTGGGTGTTACATACGTTACGAATATTCAAATCACAACAAACGCACTACTCAATACTATTTGAAAGCTAACCGCTAATGCATGTTATACGTGGCTTATGAATGCTTGTTTGTTATGTTTACACATGGAACAATGTCTACCTACCTTAGCAACGATAGTACTATAGTTTGGACTCAGCACCTGTTCACACGGGTTATTAAGGACAATTACTTGCCTAGATTACAGTGGTAATCATGTATTGCGAACTGCCTCAGGCAGTCAACCCGCAGTCATTGGTATCGATGGATCTATGTCGATAACTAACATGCCTCGTTTCATTATGTGTACGTGCTGGTTGTGCGTATACGAATTCGAACTCTATATGCTATTAACAAACTTGTATGCTCACCTTTACATTATATGTATTGACTTTATTTTAACGTATGTGACAGGTGCTTAGGATGCACATCTGCTAGGAAATCGAGGCTAGAATAAGGCTCTAGAGGCCAACAAATAGTTGTCTTTAGAAATGGAATCAAGGGTCTCTAGAAGCAGATAAACAATTGCTCTATTTGAAAATCTGAGTTGTCGAAATAGAACTATTAGCCTAGATTTTGTCTGTAATGATTTTTTTACCTTTTGTGACATGGTATGGGACATGTTATTTTAAATTAATTGGTAATGATAATTGTTATGGAAACTTCTGGACAATCTGTTTCGCTCAGTGCCATGCCCCGATGTTTCCGCCATCAGTTGGGGTGTGACAGATTGGTATCAGAGCCATAACTATAGGGAATTAGGCAAGACACGACCTAGTCCGGGTCGATGTCCTAGAGGCCTAGTCTATAGTTAGGAACCAACAAACCGACTTGTGCATATCCGTTAGGGATTTTGTACGAGCCTATTTCTCTCTATTCTCGCTGTAGGATCGTTGTTGGACCCGAACGAGTCAATCAGAAGAGTCTTTTCTCTGTATCAGAGGCGGAATCAAAGATACAGACGCTCAAACTAATTATAATGCTTCTTTGATTGATTTAACAACGTTTAAAACCTGAAAGCAATCTGGCAGCACTTCGTTACAATTTTCAGAACCGTTACCAAATGAACAAACAATGCACCTATTTATAGTTGGGGAGGTTCCACTTATATGGACATGTCCATATGAGCGGAACCACTAGGTGACACATAAGCGGAACCACTAGGTGACATATAAGCGGAACCACTAGGTGACATATAAGTGGAACCTCAACATAAAACCCTAATTTTGACTTTCAAGCTCCTATCTTGACATAAGACTTAATGTAGACGTAGTCAACAGACATTCCATGCACCAACAGACTCCCCCTTGGATGTTGACGAAGTCTTCAACTCCGAGTCTTCAGTCTTGGTCATTTTGCTCTAGAGTCTCATCACTGACTCTATCATCAACAGCTTTATTATCAGCAGGCTCCCCCTCTCGTCAAGCTTCCGTACATGTTCTCATACTTCAAATTCTCCGAAATCTCTCTTGAATACTCTTTCATCTCAGATCTTCTATCTGACGATTCGGAAGTGAACGCGTTGTAGAATGTGTTGTAGAACTCTTCACCGTTGCTTGACATCTTCAATTACCTGAAAGCAAACAAACAAACTCAATCAGTTTAAACAATATCAAGTAATTTGAAATACACTGACACTCGATTGTCGTGAAATAATCTTGACTCGATAAAGTTCACTTTCGAACGAAATATGACACACGGGCGAAATCAGTCTTTAACCAAACTATGTTCACTGAAGCGAAATCAAAATCAACACAATGAGCGAAATCCAAGTTACTGTGACATAAGAGCGAAACCCTAGTGTCTGAATAAGCGAAACCCTAGTGTCCGTATAAGTGAAACTATCAGTGTCCGAATAAGTGGAACAACAATGTACGAATAAGTGGAACCTCAATGTACGAATAAGCGGAACCTCAATGTATGAATAAGCGGAACCTATGTTCACAAGAGCGGAATCCCAAGAAATTTTGTACACTGGAGCGAAACCATGTGTATCTATGAGCGAAACCATACAATGTCTGAATAAGCGAAATCACATCCGAAGGTAATTTGACCCATTTTTAATCCGAATTTTGATATGAAACTTTCAAGGGTTAGTTATTATCCACTAATACACATTCTGTGAAAAATTTGGCCAATTTTAACAGTGGAAATTTGTTCAGATCGAAAAAGAAGGTGTAGAAGACAGAAAACAGATCCAATTGAGCTAAACTCTTCCTCCTGGGCTCTGATACCACTTGTAGGATCGTTGTTGGACCCGAACGAGTCAATCAGAAGAGTCTTTTCTCTGTATCAGAGGCGGAATCAAAGATGCAGATGCTCAAACTAATTATAATGCTTCTTTGATTGATTTAACAACGTTTACAACCTGAAAGCAATCTGGCAGCACTTCGTTACAATTTTCAGAACCGTTACCAAATGAACAAACAATGCACCTATTTATAGTTGGGGAGGTTCCACATATATGGACATGTCCATATGAGCGGAACCACTAGGTAACACATAAGCGGAACCAATAGGTGACATATAAGCGGAACCACTAGGTGACATATAAGTGGAACCTCAACATAAAACCCTAATTTTGACTTTCAAGCTCCTATCTTGACATATCTTGACCTAAGACTTAATGTAGACGTAGTCAACAGATATTCCGTGCACCAACACTCGCACACACTACACTATCACTACACTCGAATTTTCAATTAAAGACGAGCTATTAAGTCGAGATTAGGTGTGAAAACCGCAAAGTCATGACTAAAATTTGCTTGGTCAACCCGCATTTCATTTACAAACAGGAAGAATTATGCCAAATCAGGAGTGAAATCCGCATTTTGATGAATAATCTCCTATATTTTATCAAAATAGGAACAAAGTTGTTAAGCAAGGGATGAAACCCTAACCTTGACGACTTGTTCCGCCCATTTTACAAAACTCTCACCAAAGTCTTGACGGACTCCAACGACCTGAAGTCACGATATGACTAACGGGATGTGTGCCAAACGCCCAAGAATCGAGGTAAAAGCACAGACCTGGAAGCCAAATGTGTACAACAAGTCCTTGTGAATAGTTGAACTGCTTTGGGTAGTCGAAGTCTAATAGCCGCAGACGATCCATCTCTTGATTTTTATGTGTTTCGATTCTGAGCCCGTAACTGCTGACTCTGATGATTCGTCGATTTTATGTGTTTATGTGAATTTGCCTGTTTATATGTTTAAATTTTGGAAGATTTATTCGATTCTTGCTTTCACATCGATCGACACGCACTGCATTTCTATCTCAAAACGCTGACAAATCGCTCAATTATGGACGACCTTATGCTATGATATACGCTTATACTACGCTATTCGATATACTAAACGCGATCACTATATTCGAACAATCGCAGACTTTGAATGATAGGTTTCTGTATTCTGACTGCCTCTTGTGATTACATGATTATGTGTTTTTGTGGATTCTGTACTCTGCGTGCTTATGTACCTCTGTGTTATGTGAACCTGTGATTATGTGCTTATGCGTTTACATGATTATGCGATTTCCTAAGCTTTAGTAAGTAGTAGACGTGTGAGGTGAGAATCGAATACATTGTGTTGAGTCCTGTGACGATGTCTGTTGCAGACAATGTCATCTGGATCCCGTCACCCACCACTTTCTCGTCAAGAAAAGAGAGACAAATGTCTTGCTGCTATCATCGCTAAAAAAGTAGCAAAAGCCGTGAGTGATGTCTACGAGAACGTCAGCAAATCATCTGAGGAGTCGAGAACCGAAGCTCCTAAAGCTACCACCAAAGCTCCCTTCAATTTCAAACAATTCAAGTCTTGTGGGAAAAAGGAATTCACTGGCGAGGAAGGCCCTACAGCGTTGTTCCAATGGTTTGATTCCATTGAGGTCACACTGCGACAGAGCGGTTGCCCCGACGACCTCTGCACTCTGAATGCTACCGGCGTCTTCCAGTCCCGCGCATTAGACTGGTGGACGGCTGAGAGAAACAAGCGGGGAAACGATGCAGCCTACGGTATGTCATGGGATGAACTCAAGGAAGTCATGCTGGAAGAATTTTGCCCTCCTCATGAGCGCCAAAAGTTAGAAGATGAATTCTGGCACATAAAGCAGAAGGAAGGAGAAAACGCTGCTCTCACTGCTCGCTTCAAGCAGCTCAGCATTATTTGTTTCAATCAAGTCAAGACTCCAGACATGGCAATCAAGAAGTATATCCAAGCCCTGCCTAACTGTGTTGCAGATTTCATGCAAGCGGCTAAGACTAAGACGATCGAAGAGACTTACCTACTGGCCACTGAAATCAACGACAAGCGGGTCAAGGCTGGTGTCTGGGATAAAACTTCAAAGCACCTGCATCAGGCTACCACCGTCGCACCAACTGCTGAAACCACCACCGCGTCGAACAACAAGAGGAAGAACAAGAGAAAGAACAGCTCCAACAACAAGAACTGTGCGATCACTGCTGCACCGATTCAAGCTGTACCAGCTCAACAGCATCAAGTAGCGGCGCCTGTGGCAAATGCACCGCTTGCCAAGCGTGCATACACTGGGCCACACCCGCTTTGCCCTATTTGCACCTACCACCACCCGACTACCATCGCTTGCCGTTTTTGTGCTCATTGCAATATGTACGGCCATTTCACTACCAACTGCCGTGCTCGACAAGCTCCTGCTCATCAAGCTCTACTCACCGCCCCTCAGGGTCAACAAGCTCCTCCGGCACCCGCGGTCAACGCCAGAGCCTGCTTCGCATGTGGCGATCCTAACCATTTCGCCAACATGTGCCCAAACAGGGTTGTGAAACAAGAGCCCCAGCAGCAGCAACACCAGCAGCAACAGCAACAAGCAGCACGCGCACGAACTTTCAACATCAACATGCGCCAAGCCCAAGCCGACAACAATGTAGTCAATGGTACGTTCCTTGTGAATGGTATTTATGCTTTGTGTTTATTTGATACTGGAGCCGATAATTGCTTTGTGTCGTTCGAATTTGAGAAGCTCCTTAGTCGTAAACACTCCCAACCATCCGACCGAACTACTGTCCGACCCACTCACACTTTGCATCGTTTTACGCGTCACTTATCGTTATGCTATCAATCTATTCAGGCTAACCTCACTCTTGAAAGCGCTCCCTTCAATCCATCAATCGCTGTGAGTATACTCGATCCCTATTTGCTTTACGCACTTTTGGGTGTTACATACGTTACGAATATTCAAATCACAACAAACACACTACTCAATACTATTTGAACGCTAACCGCTAATGCATGTTATACGTGGCTTATGAATGCTTGTTTGTTATGTTTACACATGGAATGCTGTCTACCTGCCTTAGCAACGATAGTACTATAGTTTGGACTCAGCACCTGTTCGCAGGGGTTGTTAAGGACAATTACTTGCATGGATTACAGTGGTAATCATGTATTGCGAACTGCCTCAGGGAGTCAACCCGCAGTCATTGGTATCGATGGATCTATGTCGATAACTAACATGCCTCATTTCACTATGTGTACGTGCTGGTTGTGCGTAAACGAATTCGAACTCTATAGACTATTAACAAACTTGTATGCTCACCTTTACATTATATGTATTGAATTTATTTTAACGTATGTGACAGGTGCTTAGGATGCACATCTGCTAGGAAATCGAGGCTAGAATAAGGCTCTAGAGGCCAACAAATAGTTGTCTGTAAAAATGGAATCAAGGGTCTCTAGAAGCAGATAAAAAATTGCTCTATTTGAAAATCTGAGTTGTCAAAATAGAACTATTTACCTAGATTCTGTCTGTAATGATTTGTTTACCTTTTGAGACATGGTATGGGACATGTTATTTTAAATTAATTGGTAATGATAATTGTTATGGAAACTTCTAGACAATCTGTTTCGCTCAGTGCCATGCCCCGATGTTTCCGCCATCGGTTGGGGTGTGACAGATGGTGATGGCGATGGCGATGGAGATGGTTATGAATAGATAGTGTTTGCAGGCTGATGTCTTGTAATTTTTGTTTTTGACTTATTATGTAATCATTGCGCCGGCGCGCTTTTTGGAATATGACATTATGCTTGCTTTCTATCTGTCAAGTTACAATTATTGCATTGTTGTTAGAAACTTTGGTTAAATTTGCTCGAATAAGTGTAAGTGTGGCTCGTGTATGAGTGTTACTGCCCGATCTCGCGCTATGCTCGTAGAGGACCTTGGAGGCATAACCCAAGAGCTCGTAATTTACTGAAGTGTTTTCTTGCTAATCAAAAGTTTGACATGTATTTGTAACGTAGGAGTCATGATGATAAAAACAAGGCATAGTAAATGCTTGCATTAAATAGCTTAGAAACAGGCGCGAGGCCAACGTACATCATCTAATTAGAAAAAAGGGCTTATAGCCAACACAGATAATTAAAAAGGTGCGTGGCCAACATAAATGGATAAAGGGCGCATGGCCAACATAGTTAAGTGCAAAGGCGCATGGCCAAAAGTAGTCACATGTAACACTTGCGCAGTTGTTGCGCATTCCACGTGACCGGGATGATGTGTCCATCCAGGGTGCGCAGCTTGTATGCCCCTTTTCCTAGCACCTCATGTATTAAGTATGGGCCTTCCCACTTAGGTGCTTGTTTCCCGGGGCGTTCAGCATTGGAGGCTTCATTATCTCTGAAAACGTATTCACCTGGAGTGTAGGTACAAATGCGCACTCTTGCATTGTAGTACCTCTCCAACTGTGTCTTATACTTGGCCTCTTTGATTTACGCTATTCTGCACCTCTCTTCGAGCAGGTTCAAGTCTAGACGACGCTCCGTCTCATTATCAATCTTGTTGACTGCTGATAAGTGCGGCGAGGGGAGGCCTATATCAGCTGGGATAACCGCCTTTGAGCCGTAGACCAGGCTAAAAGGGGTTTCGTCAGTGCTTGTTTTTAGCATGGTTCGATGAGCCCACAAGATGCTAGGGAGCTCATCTACTCAGCCTCTTCTCTTGGTGCCCAGGCGGGCTTTTATCCCTTCGACGATACTTTTGTTGACACTTTCTACTTGACCGTTGCCCTGAGGGTGCGCAACGGAAGAGAAAGTGTGCTCAATATTCAGTTCTTTCATCCATTCTTGAAGGTCTTCAGAAGCAAAATTGGTGCCATTATCCGTTACGATCTTGAGCGGGAGACCAAATCTGCAAATGATGTGTTCCCATATGAATTTGCGTACCATCATTACAGAAGTTGAAGCGAGGGCTTTGGCCTCCACCCGTTTGGTGAAATAATCAACGGCGACAATTATGAACTTCACTGCTCCAGGAGCTTCAGGGAAAGGTCCCACCATATCAATCCCCCACTGCTGGAAGGGCCAGGCTGTGGACACAGGGATTAGATCATTCTTTGGGCGTAGGGTTTTTGTAGCATGCCTTTGACAGGAGTCGCATTTGCGCAACTCTTTCAGAGCATCAACGTGCATCCCTGGCCAATAGTAACCAGCGTTCATTATCTTTGCTACGACCATGCGCGGGCCAGCATGAATGCCGCAGATGCCTTCATGTATCTTCCTGATCAGGTAACTTGCATCTTGAGGGCCCACACAACGTAGTAGTGGCTCCAAGAAGGATCTTCTGTACAGGATTCCACCATTCATCTCATAGAACAGCGCTTTGTTTTGTATCTTTCTGGCTTCCGCTTTGTTTTCAGGGAGAATTCCTTCTTGAAGATAATGAATGATAGGTGTCATCCACGAAGGTGGCCCTATCTTAATTACATTGACTTGACGCAACAAAACATGTGGGTTTTTTAAGACTTCGATTCGTACATCTTTGGCAAGATGTTGGAAAGCCGTTGAAGCAAGCTTGCTTAGCGCGTCTGCTGGTTTGTTCTCTAATCGATTGATATGAACAACCTTGTATGATTTGAATTGTTGAAGCAACTCTTTCGCTTGCTCCAGATACAAGGCCATAACTTCACCCTTTGCATCATATAACCGATTAATTTGGCTTGCGATCAGGAGAGAATCGACATGCGCTTGTAGGTTTTGTGCTCCCATCTTGATGGCCAGGTGTAGGCCTGCTAAGAATGCTTCATACTCTGCCTCATTATTGGTATTTTTGAAATCCAACTTGATGGCATAGGTGAATTCATGCTTCTCTGGGCTAATAAGGCGCAATCCTGCTCCTGCGCCGTCTTCATCTGAGGCTCCGTCGGTATATAGCAACCATAATTCATCTAACGTGTCTTTGATGGGAATATCAACAACTTCACACTCTTTGATCTTGTCTTCTGGGACTTCGGTGATGAAGTCCGCTAATACTTGGCCTTTAATGGTTGGGCGGGGCCTGTACAGAATGTTGTGGCCCCCCAGTTCAATTGCCCACTTTGCCAAGCGACCTGACGTCTCTGGTTTTTGCAAGATTGTGCCAATATGGAAATTAGTGAGTACAGTGATTACATGCCCAGTAAAATACCTGCGCAGCCTCCTGGAGGCGTGTAGCAGCGCGAGCACTAACTTTTCCATGGTTGAGTATCGTGTTTCTGGATCTGTAAGCACCCTACTAACATAGTAGATTAGAGTCTGAACTCCGTCTCTTTCCACCAACAATCCCGACCCAACTGCCTTGTCCGAAGAAGACAAGTACAGAATGAGTGGTTCTTTCTCGAATGGCGCGGTTAAGGTAGGGAGCTTGATCAAACATTCTTTCATTTGTTGGAAGGTTGCTTCTGCTTCTGCCGTCCATTTGAACTCTTGCTTTTTCACACAGTTGCGCAAGGTACTGATAAAAGTGTAAGATTTTGCAGCCTGGTTTGATAAAAAAATGATTAAGCGCGGCTAGGCGACCGGCCAATCTTTGCATTTCTTTGATTGTGCACGGTGATGGCATCCGCTTAATGGCTTAAACTTATTCGGGGTTGACTTTGAAACCGCCGTTTGTAACCACGAAGCCTAAAAACTTGCCTTCCTCCATACCAAAAGAGCATTTCGCTGGATTCAGCTTCATGTTCATGCTCCTTAGAGAATTGAATGTTTTCTCTATGTCTTTTAGCATCTGGACCTCCTCGGGACTTTTGATCACAAGATCATCGATGTATACTTCGATATGTTTTCCGATGTCATCAGCAAATATCGTGTCCAACAGTCGTCGGTAGGTTGCACCAGCATTCTTAAGCCTGAAGGGCATCTTTGTGTAACAGAAGATTCCGATGTCAGTGCGGAAAGTTGTCTTATCCTCATCCTCTAGCGCTATCTGGACTTGATGATACCCCTTGTAGCAATCTAAAAAGCATTTCCACCTATATGGCGGGAGAGAGTCTATCTTCTTGTCGATCTCAGGCAATGAATAACAATCTTTGGGGCATGCCATATTGAGATCTGTTTAATCAATACACATGTGCCATCCTCCGCTAGACTTCTCCACCATAACAGGGTTTGCAACCCAACTTTGGTAGCGCACCTCCCTCAGTATACCTGCCTTTAGCAGTTCACAAACTTGCTTATTCATGGCTTTAGTCTTATCCGCTCCCAGGCTGCGCCTTCTTTGTACCTTTGGCTCAACGGAAGGATAAGTGTTCAAACAATGTTCAGTGACGTCGCGCTGGACACCGGTCATGTCAGACGGGGTCCAGGCGAAGATGTCCATGTTTCTGAACAGTAATTGCTTGAGGTGTGTCCTGATACTTTGTGAGATTGCGTGGCCTATCGTCACCGTCTGTTCTGGGTACTTACGGTTCAAGACCCACTTTTCTGGTTCGATTGTTGAAATTTTGGTTGCTTTGGCTGGGCGCGCATCCTCTGCTGCCATCACCTCTTTCTTTGCATAGATAATCGCCACCCCCGTCTCAGTTGGAAAGCCAATGGCTGAGTGGGGCGTGGAGGTTACCATGTTCATTTCTCCTTGAGTTTCTCTCCCGATTAAGACGTCATGCCTTGATTTGACTGGCATCACCATAAAGTTGATGTTTGTAGTTCTTGAATGCTTCCCATCAGATAGCGTGACGGGGAAACTGATCTGGCCCAATGGGAAGACTGTTTCATTGCAAAATCCGGATAGAGGGTAATCCACAGGTTCGAGGCGCACCTTGTCTTCATCATCAAACTGGTTGAAGCATTGTTCATAAATGATATCGGTTGTACTTCCCGGATCGATGAAGACGTACTCAGTTTCACAGTGGCCTATAATGCCGGTAATGACAACGGGGCGCGTTGCGCGTGGACACCCGCGCACTACCGGAAATATGACTTGTTGTTCTTGCCATGCTGGTTCGAACGGGCGCCTGCCCTTGCTTCTCGTACTGTTCCTTGGTCCATTGACCATGTGTGTCTCCAGGCGCCAAACCTTCTTATGGTTTCCATCATCATTCCGCTGAATCTGGCGCGTCTCTTTGAACACATTCTTGACCAGATGGCTTAACTTGCCACTCTTCAGCGCTTTCTCGATTTCTTGCCTAAGACTGATACAGTCATCTGTTAAATGACCCGTATCCATACGAAAATCACAATAAAGATTGGGGTCTTGCCCCTTCTTGTTGGTCATAGGCTTTGGTGCTGTAACACCTCGAAAATTCACATCCTATAATGTATTGACACGTGTCATAAGTTTGAACGTGTGAAATAATACCCTAGAAGGACTAAAGTTGACAATCATGGAAAGTATGTGAATATACGAGTTCTAAATGTCAACTGTGAATAAATATATGGTACATTAACCCTACATGATGTTTATAGCATCAAACGAATAAATCATGGATCATACGAAGCTAAAAGTGAGACATTACAAACTACAGGGGTTAAATGTGTCAACATGTTTAAATTATACCTCTGAGTGACCTTTTGACAAACTCGAAGCTTTGTAACTGTTAATTATGCTCACTAGAATGCACGATATAAATTTCATAAAGTTTCGTTATCGTATGAGAAAGTTATGATCAAATTCGTGTGCGAGGGGTTAAAGCGTTAACGTTGAAAGTTATGACTTTTCGGGTTAACCGAAAGTGTCCAGGGACTTGGCAAAGTGGGTATAAGTCCTAAAGCCCTTGTAGATAAATAATAAGGGGTCATATTGCAAGTAATAATGCTAGTTGACCTTTCGAAGAGCCAAGGGACGAATATGTGGAAACTTTAAAAGGAAAAGCTGATCAGAAGGGTTAAGGCGGGCCGCGTAAGGTTCTCTTAACCTTTACGCGGGCCGCGTCAGGCTTACAGTAACAGAAACATAAGACAGAAGCCTGTATACGTGAAAAATCGACCCAAAACGGATGTTTCACTTTATGTGCGACCCCTAAGTGCCTCCTAGAACACTAGGGACATGTGTTGATCAGTTGTGGTCACTAGTAGAACCATGTGTCAACAATTTGTGGTGGGAAATTCACTATAAAAGGACCAAGGTTACAACCTTTGTTGATCACACCTTCATCTGCATTTGTGGAGCACTTCTGGAGCTTAGGAGCAGATCCAAGACATCCCTACTCGTGCATAGGACCCTTGTAAGTACCCTTGACCTTCCTCGATTAAGTTTAGCTTAGTTATTTAGCTAAAAGTCAAACCGTCGCAATTACGGTTTGACTTCGAGATTAGTCAACAATGGCTCAGTCATATCTCAAATTAAAAGTAGTTATAAGTTGGAAATTTTGTGGGTAATAAACCCTCAAAAGGGTTCCCCCTGATTCCCACTCTAACTAGGTCAAATGTCGGGTCAAACTTATTAAGAAAAAGTCAACAGAATGTGTAAATTACAATTTATGCATAATTAGAAATGTAGAACACATACAACCTGTTTGATCATTTATATAACTTGGTAATTAGTGTAAGGACATGTCTAAACATGTTCAACCCGACAATTTCCTGTTTAGACCCGGTTCGGAACCGAAAGTCGCATAGTTTGACTTATACTTTGACTTTCAGTTCTGACCCGTTATGGTATCTCTTAGAAATACCTAAGAGCTTCATTTGGACCAGGTTACATGCTAGTATAACCCTCTGTGATTATACACCATGGTTCATTAGTTAACCAATTAATACGCATGATTCCGTTAATTGCTCATATGTTGACCATTATGCCCTTATTACCTTAAAACGTGATTTTTGGAAATGTAAAAGAGTAGAAACTTTAATTACTGATATATAAACTCGTATGCAAAGTTTGACATCAGTTTGAAGTGTAGATTGAGAGTTATGCTCATTAGCGCAAATTGAAAGTTTTATGTTAATTAAATGGCGTAATTAGCGTATAGCCTAGTTAAGCCTACTTTTTGATATCAAAATCTTTACCCACTGATGTAATATATTAATTTGGGAATTTTAAATATTTTTAATTAATTTTAGACTGAGCATAACTCATAGTCGTAGGCTTAATCCGGTAAATGTCGGTTTTGCCCTTACGGGCCATAAAATGAGTTTTACATATCTAAACGACTCCAAACCTTTTGCTACTGATTAGATATGATAAATAAATTATTTTAAACCTCCTGGAAATATAAAAATATCATATTTCTATATAGAACCCGGAAACGGCTTCTAATCGCCTTATTAAGCGTTTTTAGCGCATAGTATGTACTAAGACTATTTTTAAACATACAAGGGTGATACCTACTGATGTTTTAGTTAAATTATAATATTTTAACAGTAAGCAAAGGTTGTTGAACTCAGACTTCAGTTTTGAGCTTTTCGGCTTATGTGAAATTACCAAAATGCCCCTACGGTGCATAATTTGGTTATAACTAATAAATTTCGCATATATACTTTAACCTACTGATATAACTTAGCAAATGGAGTATATTTTCTGATTACATCAGACCTGTAACTCAGGTTAACACTTAAACTCTTTTATAACCTTTTAAATGACCAAACTACCCCTACGGGGCATAGTTTGTGTTTAAACTCGTTTCGGGCATAATGAAAGACATCTTACTGATGTCACAACATATTTGAGGCATAATTAACTTAGGAAACCTGTATATAGCTCTCATAAATACCCGTCACGCTTATTACGCGTACGGTTCGGTTTATGTAACAAGTTTACATAAATTAGCCGAAACGGGTCAAACCTTATTGGTTTCATCTCAAAATCCAGAATGTGTATGAAATACCCATATAAGACAAGTCTCTGAACATGTCGGGTTTAAATCACATTCTATTCCGGTCTTCGCTTAATCGTGCGTACGAACCGTATCTTCCTGTAAGACTAACAGGTCTAAGCTTAGGCTTAATTAAAGACCCGTTAGCATTCTAATTAGTTATTTATACCATCATTCCAGACTAGAGCCTTCCGGTAAATGGTACCTACGCTTACTTAAGTGAATACGGCTGAGTTATTAATTCTTGCTATTTAAGACAGGAGCTAGCTCAGGTAAATACTCTTAACTTATTTTCCCTAGACGGGCTTGGAATACGGTATTATAATACCGCTTGGTCGGGTATTGAATATTTAGTCGGATTGTGATTAAATTATTGAGGTAACCCGGTTTAATCTGTATTGTTTGAAATAAAGACCTTTAGGGGTTAATGACCATGTCCCGGATATCCTTGACATCATTGTATTATAAAATGGCCACGTCTTAGGTACGGGGTGTAGGCATACACCTGACAGTTACTTAAGTAATAACGGTATCTCACTCTCTTGTGGGCCTATACTTGTGGCGTGTCTGTTAATCTGACTCGGTTTCTACATCGGGCCCTGAACGTACAACGAACATGTAAATCTGTATACAAGGTTAGAAATATAATTGTTCCAAGTTAAAAAGGTTAATTTTGCCTCTGTGCATTTTAATAGAATTATAAAAGATATTTTGTGCCACGTGCATTCAAATCAATTTTCTTAAACTCTTTTCAAATGAGTCGGTTGAGTGTATTAACCAGTGAAAACTGACGTATTTTCCAAAAAGGTTAAGTGACAAGTACTGAACGTAATTGGCTGGAAGCTCAGGGCGCTAATAAGGAATCTTGCAAGTTCTAGGCGTCTAAAGTCTGTTGAACAAATGATATGTTTTAAGATCCGCCTGTGGATCCTTTACCTTCCGTTGTAATACTGGATATTACTTTATATTCGGAATGTAATAATATTTATCTTTTGCTTCCGCTGTGCATTTATATATTGTGTTGTTTGACTATTATGTTGCCAACTACGTCACGATACTCCCCACCGGGCCAACCGGTGACACGTGGAAAGTCGGGGTGTGACAGGTGCCTTATCAGAGCCAACACTGAGTGAATTAAACGCTAGCCTTTTGCGTTTGATCTCAGTTACACAGTTGCACATTCTTGAGTCTAGACAAGAACATAGGACAAATTCCAATTTGCTTCATTGTCTTTTAATTACTTCCTTGATTATTTTTCTGATTAGGCTTTGCATGGGCAAGTCATTTTTATTAGAAGTCCCGTTTAGGACAACCATATACTTGTTTAAATTTTTAAAGGAACGATTATGTTTAAATTATCATTCCTATATTATAAGATCTACCATTATAATAAAATGGCAAAATCTAAAAAGGACAAGACCTAGCCACGTGTCATTTTAAGACCGGGCCAAGATGGTGGTTCCATAATTAGATTCAGATCCATATTTAACACCTCAATTTAGGATTGTTCTGCGTTAAATATTAATAAGAATCTTAAGAGTGAAACCTAGCCTTCGAGTCATTTTAAGGCCGGGCCATGATGGTAAGACCTGTTTAAAAGATTCGAATCCCTGTTAACATCTGTAAATATGTTAACACTCCTGGCAGGCGTGATTAGTTAAAATCACACACGTCATTTTTATATATGGATTCTTTAAAAAGATCCCTAACCCAACTTAATGATCTCTGAATCATGGGTTTAGATCATCAATGAAGATGATCATACTTTGACCATACATTGGTAAAATAATGCCTACGGGCTATAATGTATTGTCCATTTGAGACATTGACATTTGATCTTTATGATTCCTTGTCTGTGGTGGTGAGCTATGCTCAAGCGTATTAGTCTGTATGATCAATGCGATCCTGACTACTATCATCAAATGAAGATGATCATATTATAAACATCCCTTAGAAGGGAAATGCCTACGGGCTATAGTTAATGTCCTCCGAGACTAAAGACAGTGGTAGCCTACAACTCCCTGTCAAGAAAGGGTAATGAACTTAATTCAAACCTTAATGCCTCGATTCTCTGAAATCATGGCTTATAAATTAAACTTGTCTATGTGACTAGGCCTTTGCGCCACTTTAATATCCTTAATGTTTTATAACTAGGATAAATTATAATAAAAATACTAAATAAATGTAACTAACAAATTAACCAATATGGTTTATATTACCATGGTTAATAAATCATTTAAAACGATAAGATTGTATAAACTTCCGTATAAACCTTGTGCTTGTTTAATTTTTATGTAGCAATTAAAGCTACATGGCTAGGTCAGAGGAAGAGAACAGTCATCCTTTGGAAAACCGCGATGATGAGAGGATTAACATAACCAAGGAGAGCTTCGTTCACTGATTGATGCAGCTGTATCTAAAGCTGTGGAGGAGTAATTCAGGGAGTATAGTGAGACTAATAGTAAAGCCTCATCTGTACCCCACTCTAAGTCTGTCCCTAAGACTCATTAGGAGGCTCACAGCAAGCCACCGCCCTCAAAGAAAGATGAGTCAAAGAAAGATGATGATCGACATTCATCTAATCAACACAGTGTTCCATCCAAGAAGATAGTGTTCGATAATGAACCGCATACCAGGTCTTGTACCTATAAGTACTTTGTTTCCTGTAAACCCCGAGATTTCACTGGGGAGAAAGGGGCAATTGATTGTATGACCTGGTTAGATGAGATGGACATAGTGGTTGACATCAGCGGGTGTGCTGAGAGGGATGTAGTGAAGTATGTATCCCAATCGTTCAAGGGGGAGGCACTAGCATGGTGGAAGGCTCTCATTCAAGCTGCTGGGAAGATCCCACTTTACAACATGTCATGGGAACAGTTTGTTGCTCTCATTATGGAGAACTACTGCCCTCAACACGAGGTCGAAAGAATCGAATCAGATTTCTTATCATTGGTGATGACAAACTTAGATTGTCAAGCATACCTCACCAGTTTCAATACCCTGTCCAGACTGGTTCCTTACCTAGTAACACCAGAACCCAAGAGAATTGCTCGCTTCATCGGGGGTTTAGCCCCGGAAATCAAAGCCAGTGTTAAGGCTTCAAGACCTACTACATTCAGGTCAGCGGCAGATCTGTCGCTATCTCTTACACTCGATGTAGTCAGAAACAAGGCTGCAAAAGCCTCTGAAGATGGAAAGCGTAAAAGGGAGGATGAAAATTCTCATCGCTCCAATAGGAAGAGGAATTCTGAAGATAAGAAGAGTTCCGGGTTTAAGAGAGACAGCCAGCAGTCGGGTGAGAAGACCAGGTGCGGAACCTGTAGGAAATACCATCTTGGGAAATGCAGATTTGAGTCTGAGCCACTACCCTGTGGAATCTGCAAGTCTAAGGAACATAAAACCTTGGATTGCAAGAAGTTGAAAGATGCAACCTGTTATGGTTGCAACGAGAAGGGGCATATCAAGACTAACTGCCCTAGGAATTAGAAGAGGCCTGAAGAGGCCAAGAAAGCAAACGCATGAGTCTTCCATACGAACGCCAAGGAGATGATGCAGAATGATAACTATATAGCAGATACCTTTCCATATCAAGTAGTTTATGCATGAAATTTTATTTGATACTGGCACATATAAATTCTATAATAAATGATAAATGTTGAGAACTGTTGTCTCCGCCTGATTAAGACTCAGGTCATTTAATGCAAGGTAGAAATTGACCGATGATACTTTAGAAAATGCTCCAACAAATCCTATATTGATATTTAATATCTATTAGAAATCACTCTTTTCTGATACCCTTATGGCAAACTTTCAAACTATCCAAATTCATCAGTACAATAAAGACAGATGTGACATTTTGATCCCCTGTCGAAGAGGTGATGGACTAGGTCCAACCCCTTAAATGCCATTGATGGTCTTTTGTGACCTAGGCTAAATGATATTGAAATATTTTTAAAATAACGTTCATTAAGAATGTTAGTGCCTTATTGGCCAGTATAGTTTGATGAAACCATGGTTAGTATATGTTAAGGCCATCAGGGTAATGAATAGCAGATGTTGGATTGCAACTAAGTAAATGATTCATATAATAATAGGAACTAAATCTCGAGTATAATAAACTCGGATAAGACAACAGTAAATCGCGCCATTTATAAGGCGACGCATGCTATTGATACTACAATAATAAACCGTAGAAAATTCTAATGTACCCTCTCTATAGATAAAGTACATCATCATATGAAATTGATATCTCTTTGATCTCTACTGATTTCGAATACCAAATGGTATGACAAAAGCACTATATGAGGATTGGTGTATCTTAATAAGTTCCATAGATTGCTTCCATGCCTGATCAGTATGGAGGTTTAATGCATGGAACCACAAAGATATCCCAATGATCATATGGTACTAAAGTCAACTAATAGTATTCAAAGAAGATATCCAGAATGAAATTGTCCAAGTAAATATTCCCGATTAAGGAATTCGTGGACTAGTAACATAAATGTGTCACTTATTTGACACAAGCAATGATGAGTGAACTAGAGCCTGAGATATGGAAATCTCTGTAACCTCCTTGTACCTTGATTATCTTCTCCTAAGATTACCCTGTTTACCCCTGGAAGGCAGGTAGAGTTAAGTTTAATATCCCATTTAGGGCCGCATTATTATGAAATCTCCAAGACAACTAGTACCATTATTGGCAGAATCGAAGACCCTGGTTAAGTAAGTTTTAAGATATAGATTCATAAAGCCAAACTCAATATCCTCAGAACTCGGTATAGTAAATTATGAAAGACGGTTCATTTTGCTAAGGCATTGTTTACCGCAACCCTAATTAGGCAACGATTAAGAATCGCCATCAGCTGCCCAGGATCATCGATTTGTTCGACTAACTGTAAAGATTAGCTATTTCTTAAGATTAATTTTGAGCAATGGTTGGAATAACCATCTCACCTTAAGATAAGCTTTTCTATAATAGCGGTCAAATAACTATCAAGGCTGCTCCCTTGAAGACCTAGTATAGATGGAATGTTAAACATCTATTGTTTGGATAATAGATTGGTAAGTCCAATTATCAGGATCTGAAGGTTGCATTAGAAACAACAAATAAGATCACTCAAATTCATAATCCTCCGTAAGATGCCAGTATTCGGCAGAAAAAAAAAATCAAGGATTAATAAAAGTAGCAAACCTCCTGAATTCTTGTTAAGGGAGGGAGTGCCAAATTGTTAAAATTTTCAGGCTAGTTAAGCTCTGAATATATAGAATCATTCGAAGGAAATTGAATGTATCAAGATCAAGTAGCCTTTAAGCTAAAACCAATTTAAAGAGCTTGGCGGAGCTCGCAATACATTGCACACTAATGATTTCGTGATGTGTTTCGCCAATAAGTCAAGAAGCATTATCAAATAATGATATGCAGATGTATAATATGATGAGCAACCTGTTTCGATTAAGGATCAATAGGATTAGAAGCTCCAAAAAGATACATGTACCTATTATAATGGTCAATTGGAGTGCCTTAGAGGCACAAAGGTACTGGGGAAGACTAAGCTCAATATAAGGCAGAAAATACTTCCTTTACTTTAGCAAATCTCAAGGTCAAGATTTATTTTAAGGGGGTGAGGATGTAACACCTCGAAAATTCATGTCCTATAATGTATTGACACGTGTCATAAGTTTGAACGTGTGAAATAATACCCTAGAAGGACTAAAGTTGACAATCATGGAAAGTATGTGAATATACGAGTTCTAAATGTCAACCGTGAATAAATATATGGTACATTAACCCTACATGATGTTTATAGCATCAAACGAATAAATCATGGATCATACGAAGCTAAAAGTGAGACATTACAAACTACAGGGGTTAAATGTGTCAACATGTTTAAATTATACCTCTGAGTGACCTTTTGATAAACCCGAAGCTTTGTAACTGTTAATTATGCTCACTAGAATGCACGATATAAATTTCATAAAGTTTCGTTATCGTATGAGAAAGTTATGATCAAATTCGTGTGCGAGGGGTTAAAGCGTTAACGTTGAAAGTTATGACTTTTCGGGTTAACCGAAAGTGTCCAGGGACTTGGCAAAGTGGGTATAAGTCCTAAAGCCCTTGTAGATAAATAATAAAGGGTCATATTGCAAGTAATAATGCTAGTTGACCTTTCGAAGAGCCAAGGGACGAATATGTGGAAACTTTAAAAGGAAAAGCTGATCAGAAGGGTTAAGGCGGGCCGCGTAAGGTTCTCTTAACCTTTACGCGGGCCGCGTCAGGCTTACAGTAATAGAAACATAAGACAGCAGCCTGTATACGCGAAAACTCGATCCAAAACGGATGTTTCACTTCATGTGCGACCCCTAAGTGCCTCCTAGAACACTAGGGACATGTGTTGATCAGTTGTGGTCACTAGTAGAACCATGTGTCAACAATTTGTGGTGGGAAATTCACTATAAAAGGACCAAGGTTGCAACCTTTGTTGATCACACCTTCATCTGCATTTGTGGAGCACTTCTGGAGCTTAGGAGCAGATCCAAGACATCCCTACTCGTGCATAGGACCCTTGTAAGTACCCTTGACCTTCCTCGATTAAGTTTAGCTTAGTTATTTAGCTAAAAGTCAAACCGTCGCAATTACGGTTTGACTTCGAGATTAGTCAACAATGGCTCAGTCATATCTCGAATTAAAAGTAGTTATAAGTTGGAAATTTTGTGGGTAATAAACCCTCAAAAGGGTTCCCCCTGATTCCCACTCTAACTAGGTCAAATGTCAGGTCAAACTTATTAAGAAAAAGTCAACAGAATGTGTAAATTACAATTTATGCATAATTAGCAATGTAGAACACATACAACCTGTTTGATCATTTATATAACTTGGTAATTAGTGTAAGGACATGTCTAAACATGTTCAACCCGACAATTTCCTGTTTAGACCCGGTTCGGAACCGAAAGTCGCATAGTTTGACTTATACTTTGACTTTCAGTTCTGACCCGTTATGGTATGTCTTAGAAATACCTAAGAGCTTCATTTGGACCAGGTTACATGCTAGTATAACCCTCTGTGATTATACACCATGGTTCATTAGTTAACCAATTAATACGCATGATTCCGTTAATTGCTCATATGTTGGCCATTATGCCCTTATTACCTTAAAACATGATTTTTGGAAATGTAAAAGAGTAGAAACTTTAATTACTGATATATAAACTCGTATGCAAAGTTTGACATCAGTTTGAAGTGTAGATTGAGAGTTATGCTCATTAGCGCAAATTGAAAGTTTTATGTTAATTAAATGGCGTAATTAGCGTATAGCCTAGTTAAGCCTACTTTTTGATATCAAAATCTTTACCCACTGATGTAATATATTAATTTGGGAATTTTAAATATTTTTAATTAATTTTAGACTGAGCATAACTCATAGTCGTAGGCTTAATCCGGTAAATGTCGGTTTTGCCCTTACGGGCCATAAAATGAGTTTTACATATCTAAACGACTCCAAACCTTTTGCTACTGATTAGATATGATAAATAAATTATTTTAAACCTCCTGGAAATATAAAAATATCATATTTCTATATAGAACCCGGAAACGGCTTCTAATCGCCTTATTAAGCGTTTTTAGCGCATAGTATGTACTAAGACTATTTTTAAACATACAAGGGTGATACCTACTGATGTTTTAGTTAAATTATAATATTTTAACAGTAAGCAAAGGTTGTTGAACTCAGACTTCAGTTTTGAGCTTTTCGGCTTATGTGAAATTACCAAAATGCCCCTACGGTGCATAATTTGGTTATAACTAATAAATTTCGCATATATACTTTAACCTACTGATATAACTTAGCAAATGGAGTATATTTTCTGATTACATCAGACCTGTAACTCAGGTTAACACTTAAACTCTTTTATAACCTTTTAAATGACCAAACTACCCCTACGGGGCATAGTTTGTGTTTAAACTCGTTTCGGGCATAATGAAAGACATCTTACTGATGTCACAACATATTTGAGGCATAATTAACTTAGGAAACCTGTATATAGCTCTCATGAATACCCGTCACGCTTATTACGCGTACGGTTCGGTTTATGTAACAAGTTTACATAAATTAGCCGAAACGGGTCAAACCTTATTGGTTTCATCTCAAAATCCAGAATGTGTATGAAATACCCATATAAGACAAGTCTCTGAACATGTCGGGTTTAAATCACATTCTATTCCGGTCTTCGCTTAATCGTGCGTACGAACCGTATCTTCCTGTAAGACTAACAGGTCTAAGCTTAGGCTTAATTAAAGACCCGTTAATATTCTAATTAGTTATTTATACCATCATTCCAGACTAGAGCCTTCCGGTAAATGGTACCTATGCTTACTTAAGTGAATACGGCTGAGTTATTAATTCTTGCTATTTAAGACAGGAGCTAGCTCAGGTAAATACTCTTAACTTATTTTCCCTAGACGGGCTTGGAATACGGTATTATAATACCGCTTGGTCGGGTATTGAATATTTAGTCGGATTGTGATTAAATTATTGAGGTAACCCGGTTTAATCTGTATTGTTTGAAATAAAGACCTTTAGGGGTTAATGACCATGTCCCGGATATCCTTGACATCATTGTATTATAAAATGGCCACGTCTTAGGTACGGGGTGTAGGCATACACCTGACAGTTACTTAAGTAATAACGGTATCTCACTCTCTTGTGGGCCTATACTTGTGGCGTGTCTGTTAATCTGACTCGGTTTCTACATCGGGCCCTGAACGTACAACGAACATGTAAATCTGTATACAAGGTTAGAAATATAATTGTTCCAAGTTAAAAAGGTTAATTTTGCCTCTGTGCATTTTAATAGAATTATAAAAGATATTTTGTGCCACGTGCATTCAAATCAATTTTCTTAAACTCTTTTCAAATGAGTCGGTTGAGTGTATTAACCAGTGAAAACTGACGTATTTTCCAAAAAGGTTAAGTGACAAGTACTGAACGTAATTGGCTGGAAGCTCAGGGCGCTAATAAGGAATCTTGCAAGTTCTAGGCGTCTAAAGTCTGTTGAACAAATGATATGTTTTAAGATCCGCCTGTGGATCCTTTACCTTCCGTTGTAATACTGGATATTACTTTATATTCGGAATGTAATAATATTTATCTTTTGCTTCCGCTGTGCATTTATATATTGTGTTGTTTGACTATTATGTTGCCAACTACGTCACGATACTCCCCACCGGGCCAACCGGTGACACGTGGAAAGTCGGGGTGTGACAGGTGCCTTGAAATCGTGGCTCTCCGTCATGAGCACTTCTTTGGGCGTTTTAATGAGCGGAGTCCAGTGCTTTTCACGATTCTTGGCCCATCCCTTAGGGCTCATCCTTGCACCCGATGACGTGACCGCCTACGTAGCGGATAATATCCGAAGGACTACCCTCCTCCACACCCACCCCTAGTAGGGTCAACAATGAAATCTTAATATGCCCTGATTAAACATCACACACATGGCTCATATGAGTCATGGGGGTGTTTGGGGTTCCTTCTATTTCAACTTATTGACTTATTTGAGGCAAAAAGGACTTTTCAAAGTGTTTGGAATTCCTTTGTGTGTGAGTGAATAAGTCAATAAATCAGGAAATCCTGACTTATTACTTCTCAAATAAGTTGAAAAGTCATTTTCAAAAGGAAAGCCAAACATTCACCATATCTCTGATTCATCTCCTCATCTCGACAAAATCGTAAACCCTAGATTCATCTCTTCATCTCCTCAAAGTTCAAACTTCGATTGAATCGTTAATCAAATCTAAACCTAGATTCATCGATTCATCCGTCAATCTAAACCCAAGATTCATCGATTCATCTGTCAAAAGATTCAGGAGCAGAACTCAATCGATTCAGAGCTGTGAATGACTTAATCGATTCCGGATCAGCACTCCGACGACTGTATTTCTCAATCGATTCAGAGTTGTGAATGACTTAATCGATCCACTCTATCATCGATTGTTGCTTAAACACTTACAGGTTTTACTTTTTCTCTTGAACGCTTACAAGTTTTACTTATTCTCTTGAATGCTTACGCGTTTTACTTTTTAATTTCTATCAATAACTGGATTCAAAGCCACTAAAGAGTTAGATTAGGGTATATAACCCATCAGATTTTCTTTTGCTATTTTGATGTATTTGTGGTATAAATTCTCACCCGGTTCCAATGTTAAATCGCACTTATAAGAGGTCAATACGGGAGATATACTACGCGTATATAACCCATCAGATTTTCTTTTGCTATTTTGATGTATTTGTGGTATAAATTCTCACCCGGTTCCAATGTTAAATCGCACTTATAAGAGGTCAATACGGGACGTAAACCACACATATAAGAGGTCAATACGGGACGTAAACCACACAATACGGGACGTAAACCACACTTATAAGAGGTCAATACGGGACATAAACCACACATATACGATATGGGTTATATACGCGTAGATATACGAGGTCAATACGAGGTCAATACGGGACATATACTAGGCTATACAATACGATATCACACTTATAGAGGTCAATACGGGACATATACTATGCTATACGATACGATATCACACTTATAGTCTTATACGAGGTCAATACGTGACCTATACTACACCTATACGATACGATATTACACTTATAGACTTATACGAGGTCAATACGGGACCTATACTATGTTATACGATACAATATCACACTTATAGGCTTATACGAGGTCAATACGTGACCTATACTACATCTATAAGATACGCTATCACACTTATAGGCCTATACGGGACATATACTACGCTATACGATACGATATCACACATATAGGCTTATACGAGGTCAATACGGGACATATACTATGCTATACGATACGATATCACACTTATAGTCTTATACGAGGTCAATACGGGACATATACTATGCTATAAGATACGATATCACACTTATAGTCTTATACGAGGTCAATACGTGACCTATACCACACCTATACGATACGATATCACACTTATAGGCTTATACGAGGTCAATACGGGACCTAAATCACACCTATAGGCCTATACGGGTGTTATATCGTATCGTATTAGGTGTTATTTATACCTTTTTTATAAATAAACAAAGGAATACACAAAAAAATAAAAAATGGAGCTTTATATACGCTGCGTATAGATCCCTACGCAGCGTATAAGACAAAAATGACACAACTACCCTTGTATTTGGCTTCGTATAGCCTCAACATAAGGGTATAAAGGACATTTTCGGACCTTTATATACGCTGCGTATAGGTCTATACGCTGCGTATAGGTTTATACGCAGCGTATATACAGTATAAGGGTTAAAAAGATAATTTTACCACAGGTTTGGGGTTAAAAATAATTTTACCACCCTTTATATACGCTAAGTATAGACCTATACGCAGCGTATAAAACTATACGTGACCTATACTACACCTATACGATACGATGTCACACTTATAGGCTTATACGAGGTCAATACGGGACCTAAATCACACCTATAGGCCTATACGGGTGTTATATCGTATCGTATAGTATCGTATCGGGTGTTATTTATACGATACGATATCGCACTTAAAGGCCTATACTACACCTATAGGCCTATACTGCATTTATACGATACGATATCACACTTATAGGCCTATACGGGACATATACTACGCTATACGATACGATATCACACTTATAGGCTTATACGAGGTCAATACGGGACATATACTATGCTATACGATACGATATCACACTTATAGTCTTATACGAGGTCAATACGGGACATATACTATGCTATACGATACGATATCACAGTTATAGTCTTATACGAGGTCAATACGTGACCTATACTACACCTATACGATACGATATCACACTTATAGGCTTATACGAGGTCAATGTGGGACCTAAATCACACCTATAGGCCTATACGGGTGTTATATCGTATCGTATAGTATCGTATCAGGTGTTATTTATACCTTTTTTTAATAAATAAACAAAGGAATACACAAAAAAAAATGGAGCTTTATATACGCTGCGTATAGATCCCTACGCAGCGTATAAGACAAAAATGACACAACTACCCTTGTATTTGGCTTCGTATAGCCTCAACACAAGGGTATAAAGGACATTTTCAGACCTTTATATACGCTGTGTATTTGTCTATACGCAGCGTATATACACTATAAGGGTTAAAAAGATAATTTTACCACAGGTTTGGGGTTAAAAATAATTTTACCACCCTTTATATACGCTGAGTATAGACCTATACGCAGCGTATATAAAGGTCAGAAAATGTCCTTTATACCCTTGTGTTGAGGCTATACGAAGCCAAATACAAGGGTAGTTGTGTCATTTTTGTCTCATACGCTGCGTAGGGATCTATACGCAGCGTATATAAAGCTCCATTTTTTTTTGTTTTTTTTTGTATTCCTTTGTTTATTTATAAAAAAAGAAATTAACACCTGATACGATACTATACGATACGATATAACACCCGTATAGGCCTATAGATGTGATTTAGGTCCCGTATTTACCTCGTATAAGCCTATAAGTGTGATATCGTATCGTATAGGTGTGATTTAGTTCCCGTATTGACCTCGTATAAGCCTATAAGTGTGATATCGTATCGTATAGGTGTAGTATAGATCACGTATTGACTTCGTATAAGCCTATAAGTGTGATATCGTATCGTATAGCATAGTATATGTCCCATATTGACCTCGTATAAAACTATAAGTGTGATATCGTATAGCATAGTATATGTCCCGTATTGACCTCGTATAAGCCTATAAGTGTGATATCGTATCGTATAGCGTAGTATATGTCCCGTATAGGCCTATAAGTGTGATATCGTATTGTATAGATGTAGTATAGGTCACGTGTTGACCCCGTATAAGCCTATAAGTGTGATATCGTATAGTATCGTATAACGTAGTATAGGTCCCGTATTGACCTCGTATAAGTCATTTTTGTCTCATACGCTGCGTAGGGATCTATACGAGGTCAATACGTGACCTATACTACACCTATACGATACAATATCACACGTATAGGCTTATACGAGGTCAATACGGGACCTAAACCACACCTATACGATACGATATCACACTTATAGGCTTATACGAGACATATACTACGCTATACGATAGAATATCACACCTATAGGCCTATACGGATGTAGTATCGTATAGTATCGTATCGGGTGTTATTTATACCTTTTTTTATAAATACACAAAGGAATACACAAAAAAATACAAAAATGGAGCTTTATATACGCTGCGTATAGATCCCTACGCAGCGTATAAGACAAAAATGACACAACTACCCTTGTATTTGGCTTTGTATAGCCTCAACACAAGGGTATAAAAGACATTTTTCAGACCTTTACATACGCTGCGTATATGTCTATACGCAGCGTATTTAAACTTTGTGAAAAATGATCCCTCAAACCTAACAAAATGACCCAAAAAAGTCTAATGATTTATATACGCTGCGTAGATAGCTATACGCAGCGTATATAAACCTTGTTTTCTGTGCAATGATTGGTTATTAGGCACTGTGATCCATGGTTTATCTACGCAGCGTATAGGTCAACACGCAGCGTATAAGGTTAACCATATACGCTGCGTATTGACCAATACGCTGCGCATATAAACCCTAATTTTACCAGGGTTTGGTGTGCCAATAGGCACACCCTTTACAGAAAAATGACGTTATCGTTTTGGAAGGTTTAGTGTCACACCCCGAATTCCACGTGTCACCGGTGGGGAGTATCGTGACGTAATTGATATCATTATAGTCAAACAACACAATATATAAATGCACAGCGGAAGCAAAAGATAAATATATTACAATCCGAATATAAAGTAATATCAGAGTATTACAACGGAAAGTAAAAGATCCACAGGCGGATCGAATAATCATAATCATTGTTCAACAGACTTTAGACGCCTAGGACTTGTAAGATTCCTTATAATCGCGCTGAGCTTCCAGCCAATTACGTTCAGTACCTGTCACTTAACCTTTTGGAAAAATACGTCAGTTTTCACTGGTAAATACAATTTAACTGACTCATTTTGAAAAGAGTTTGAAAATTGATTTGAGTGCAAACGGCACAAAATATCTTGACACAATGATTAAAATGCACAGAGGCAAAATTAATCTTTTATAACTTGGGACAATTTTATTAATAAAAATCTTGTATCCGATTTACATGTTTGTCCAACATTTAGGGCCGGTGATCATACAATACAATACAATACAAGCCGGACAAGATTAATCGACACACCACAAATATGAATCTCACAAGAAGTTACCCTTACGAGTGAGTATATGTTTTACATATGCAACAGGAGGTGTTTTGTCTACACCTTGTGCTTACGTCGTGGCCATTCACTTTTTAAAATGAGCCAAGGATATCCAGGACACGGTCATTAACCCCCAATGTTATTTGTTATCAAACAATACGAATTAAAACAGGATTATGCAATTCAATCATCTCCGATTAAAAGGTTTCTACACCCGACCAAGCGGTATTTTTATAATACCGTATCCCAAGCCCGTATAAGGGAAAATAAGTTAAAAGTATTTACCTGAGCTAAATATAAATTCAATCCCAGCCGTATATCAAATCAGCAAGTACAGATAGCTTTTACTGGGCTCCTAAATCTGGAACGAAGGTTTTTAATAACCTATTAGATTCCTAACGGGTCTTTAATTAAGCCTAAGCTTAGACCTGTTAGTTTTAAAGGACGCTACGGTTCAAACGCACGATTAAGCGAAGACCGGATGGAATGTAATTTAGACCCGACAAGTTTGATGACTTGTATCATATGGGTATACTAAATACATTCTGGATTTTGAGACAAAATGATAATGTTTGACCCGTTTCGGTCAATTTATGTAAACTAGTTACATAAACTGAACCGGACGCGAAAAGGGCGTTATGGGTAACCATAAGAGTCATATGCAAGTTCCCTGATTTAATACGCCTTAAATATGTCATAATATCAGTAAGTTATTTTCTATTATGCCCAAAACGGATTTAAACACAAACTAGCCTCATAAGGGCATTTTGGTCATTTAAAAGGTTATAAAAGAGTTTATTTGTAAATCTGAGTTATGGGTCTGATTTATACAGTAAGTATACTTAATTTAACATGTTATAACAGTAGGGTATAACCCATATGTGAAACTTATCATTTAAAACCAAACTATGCACCTTAGGGGTATTTTGGTAATTTCACAAGGGCTTAAAATGTCAAAATTGGGAATCTGGGTTTATAAACTTATACTTACTTTTCTTTTATAAAATATACTAAAAACATCAGTAGGTATCAACCTTATAGGTTTAATATGATTATAGTACATACTATGCGATAAAAATGCGTAAAAAGGCGATTTGGAGCCATTTCCGGGTTTGTAAAAGAAAGCTGATAATTTTATATTTCCAGAATGCTCAAAATATTATATTTAACAAATAAAATCAGTAGAAAAAGGTTTGGGGTCAAAAGGATTTGTAGAACTCGTTTTATGACCGAAAAGGGCAAAATCGGTATTAACCGATTTTAGTTTAAAGACCTATGTTATGCTCAGCCAAAAATTTAATAAAAATCTTTAAAGATCCCAAAATATTATATAACATCAGTGTATAAAAAGTTTGATACCAAAAAGTGGGTTAAAATAGGCTATGCGCTAATTACGCTATTTATGTAACATAAAGCTTGCAAATTACGATAATGAGCATAACCGTTAATCTAGACCTCAAACAGATATCAAATTTTCGGTGCATGTTTATAAATCACTAACAAATGATTCTACTCTTTCACTTTTTCAAAAATCGCGTTTTATATCAAAAAGGGCAAAATAGTCATATTTAAGCATAAACCGGTAACGTGCATATGAATCGGTTAAGCATGGAACCAAGACGTAAAATTTCAGTGGGTTGTTCATACATGAAACTTGGTCCAAAATATGCTCTAATGCAGATCTTAACATGCATGCACGGATCAGAACTGAAAGTCAATGAAAAAGTCAATTTATGTGACTTTCGGTTCCGATTCGGGTTTAAACTGAAGGTTGTCGAGTTGATCATGTTGAAACACATTTCTACATTAGTTATAAAGTTATTTTGATGATCAAACAGGTTGTATGTAACCTACATTTGCTGATCATGCTTAATCTTACAAAACACATTCTGTTGACTTTTTAAGAAAAGTTTTGACTCGACAATTAACATGTTTAGAGTGTGAATCTGAAAATACCCTTTTAGGGGTTTGTTATGCTCATAAATACCATCATGTGGGTGCTTTCAATTTGAGAAAACACTGAGCAGATTTTGTTTAATCATAAAGTCAAGTTTTATTTACGATAGTTTGACTTTTGGTGAATGCACTAAGCTAGAACGAAATATAGGATGATATGAGCACTTACAATGATCCTAGACAAGTTTAGAGATCACTATGAATCAGCCTTGATGTCCAGAAAGCTCCAGAAAAGTTCTTGTGGGTTTTGAAGGTTCAAGTGCTTGAAGGGTTGTTACTACAAGTCCCTTTTCTCACACATTTGATCTGATTTGAGGATGATTCAGAGCTTTTGGAGTGATATAAGAAGAGTATAAATGATCCCTATTGCATGTAAGCTCATTGGTCAGGTCCTTGAGTCGCTAACAGCTGTAAACAGCTCGAACAGAACAGCAAACTGGCACCTGTGCGTAGACTGCCGCTGGTAGGCGCTCGCGTGGCGCGAGGAACCCCTCGCGTGGCGCGAGGGTGGGGGCGACCAGCCTTTCAAGTTTTCATCAAATTACATTTCAGTCCCTGAACTTTTGTAACGTGTTTAGGCTATTTATTTGCACTCTAAACCCTTGAAATCTGATTTTTATGAACCTTGGGACTTTTATAAACATGGCAAAGTCCTCGGTTCACTTTACGCTTACCCGAAAAGTCACGAAATTCACGATAACGCAATTAACCTTTCTTGTACGGTTTTGGCCATAACTTTCTCATACGATAACGAAACTTCATGAAATTTTTACCACATGTTCTAGTGAGTATATTTTATAATTACAAAGCTTTGGGTTTGCCAAAAGGTCACTCAGAGGTATACTTTCAACATGTTGACACTTTTAGCCCCTGCAGTTTGTAATTCCTCACTTTCTTACATCTTTCGCTTCGTATGATCCATGATTTATCCGTTTAAGATTATAAACATCATGTAGGGTTATTTTAAAGCCTATTTATCCATTGTTGACACTTTGGATCCTTAGTTTCACTGTTTGTCAACTTTAGTCCCTCTAAAGTATTCTTTCACATATCCAAAGCTTATGACACGTGTCAATACATCATTGGACGTAAATTTTCGAGGTGTTACATCCTCACCCCCTTAAAAGAAATCTCGACCTCGAGATTTGCTTAAAGTAAAGGGAGTACTTTCTGTCCTATACTGAACTTAACCTTCCTTAGTACATTTGGACCTCTATGGCACTCCAGCTGACCTCTATAATAGGTCATGTATTCTTTTGGAGTTTCTTAACCTGCCGATCCTAAATCGATACGGTTTGCTCAACATATTATAAATACGTATATCATTTTGTGATAATGCTTCTCAACTTATTGGTGAAACACATCCTTAAATCATTAGTGTGTTATTGTGTTGCGAGCTCCGCCAAGCTCCTTAAACAGGTTTTAGCTTATAAGCTATTTGATCCCGATACATTCGATTTTCCTTCGAATGATTCTACATATTCAGAGCTTAACTAGCCTGATAATTTAACAAATTTGCACACCCTTCCTGGTGCTCATTTTTGTTAAACCTTATTCCTTAACAAGAACTTAGGAGGGTTACTACTTTTATTAATTCTTGATTTTCTGCCGAATACTGGCATCTTATAGATGACTAGGGATTTGTATGATCTTATTCGTTGTTTCCAACATAACTTCCAGATCTTGATAAGTGGACTTCCCAAAGTCTCGTCCATCAAGCGGATGTTTTGATATTTCATCTATACAAGGTCTCCAAAAGAGCCACCTTGATACTTACATGACGACTATTATAAAAAGCTTATCTTAAGGTGAAATGGTTATTCCAACCACTGCTTAGAACTAATCCCAAGGAATAGTTAATCCTTGCGTTAGTCGATCAAATCGACGATCCTGGGCAGCTAATGATAATTCTTAATTGTTGCCTAATTCGGGTTGCGGTAATCAATGCATAAGAAAAATGAACCATCTTTCACACTTAACTATACCGAATTCTTCGGATATTGAGTCAGGCTATATGAATCTATATCTTAAAATTTACTTACTCAGGGTTTCGATTATTCCATGATCAACACGGAGTTCCTACCACACTCTAACCTTAAGCGGGATGTTAATCTTAACTCTATTTGCTTCTCAGAAGGTAAACAGGATAGTCTTAGAAGAAGATAATTATGACACACAGAGATGTCTGATGTGCCTGTATTTTCAGGCTTGAGTTTATCTATCGATGTCGGTGTCAGATAAATGACACATTCTCTTTATAATGCAAGGACGTCCTAAGTGGAGATACTTATAGGACATTTTTATATTGGATATCTTCCTTGAATACTACTAGTCGACTTTAGTACAATATGACCATCGGAATATCTCAGGGGTTCCATGTATTAAACCTCCATGCTGATCAGGCATGGAAATAATCTATGGGACACACTAGGATACGCCAATCCTCATATGACACTTTTATCAAACATAGTTTGGCATTCGCAGGCGATAGAAAAGAAAAAAAATTAATGTGAAAAATAATTAAAATAACATATGTTGTCGTACTCTACGCAAAGAAAGAGTGCTCTTAGATTTTCAGAAGGATTCCTTGCCGATCTATAGGAATCGGTTACTATGGTTTCCTTGGTAGTTATACCTTGTGGATGATAAAAAGAAAATTTGCTAAGTTTATGGTCCATGAAGATTTATTATTGCCTGTATTAAAAACAGGACACTTAGCAGAAATTATCATTGATAAATGATAAGGAAGTTTATTGTACAAGTGCTTATATTTAATTAATAATGGAAGTTTCACAAACTAGGCACCTAGCTCAGTTGGCTAGGCGCGCGAAAGGGTACGGCCTAGACCCAGGTTCGATTCCGAGGACGGCCGATTCCACCATTTTTGCGACTTATCGATTTCTTACAGGAACAGAAAATAGTTCCGGTAGATTTTCTACTTGTAAGTATTTACCTTACCCTTAATATATATATTGTCCTTATGAAGAGTTTTAAAAACTTGTTATACTTATAGTTTATGAAGGATTTACTGGTATCCGAACCAAAATAAAACTCTTAGCATTTAAATTACTGATAAAATGCCAAGGAATGTACCTGATGTCATTATTTATAGGCTAGCTTAGGCATTTTAGGCGCTTCCAATCTTAGGCTTTACTTCCTTAGCCGCCTTTCCTTTGACAGATTCAGGGCACGTGGTCTTGATGTGGCCTTTCTCATAACAGCCGAAGCAGACTGCATCCTTCATGTACTGGCAGTTCAATGTTTTATGATCCCTCGATTTGCAGATTCCACAAGCCCTCGTCTGTGGTTGGGGTTTTGGTTCGAACCTGCACTTCCCATAATGGCGCTTCTTGCAGGTCTTGCATACAGGTTTCTGGTTGGACTTTTGTATGTTCTTTTTCTTAGAACTCTGGGAGTTATTTTCCTCCCTTTTCCTCTTTAGTTCATCCCTTGCCTTAGAGGTATGAACGAGATCCTTCTCGTGAGTAAGGTCGTGTGGTCTTGGATGAGACTTTGAGCAATTAGCATTGGGCTCCTTGAACTTTTTCACGGCCTTCTTCACAGCTTTTCCAATAGCTGCGTCTATCATAGTTTGAAGGACATCGTTGGAAATTCTAAGGTTCACAACTGTAGTATCATTGGCATGCGTCGCATCATCCATAGCACGATCAACGGCTGCCTTATCTGAGTTTGCCATACTTGATATTGGTTCCTAACATTGATGAAACCATTACTTAACTGCAATCCGACAACCGCTATTCATCATCCTGGCAATTCATCATCTACTATCCATGGTACCATTATACCATATAGGACGATATAACATAAACATTCTTAATGAACATTGTTTAGATATGTATACTTATTAATTTTATTTAGCCTAGGCCATAAAAGACCATTGAGGGCATTTAGAGTCTGGACCTAGTCCATCACCCTTTTTGACAGGGGATCGAAATGTCACATCTGTCTTTCTTATATTGATGAAGTTGGATAGCTTGAAAGCTTTCCATAAGGATGTAAAAAAATGGTTCCTAATAGATATAAAATATCTATCTAAGGTTCGTCGGAGCTTTCTCTAAGGTATCATCGACCAATTTCTACTTCGCGTCGAATGGCCGGAGTCTTAATCAGGCGAAACAACAGTTCTCAACATTTGTCGTTCATTAAAGAATCATATGTGCTAGCATAAAGAAAATAAATTTATGCATAAACTTCCTGATAAGGAAAAGTACCTGCTATATGGTTAGCATTCTGTACCACCTCCGGGGCGTTCCTCTGGAAGACTCATGCCTTTGTTTTTCCTGGCCTCTCTCGGCTTCTTTAAAATCTTCGGGCAGTTAGTCTTGATATGTCCTTCCTCGTTACAATTGTAACAGGTCGCGCTCTTCAACTCCTTGCAATCTAAAGTCTTGTGACCCTTAGTTTTGCATATTCCACATAGTTTGGCACCTGGGTCAATTGTACACTTTCCATAATGTTGCTTTTTGCAGTTACTACACTTGGGTCTGTTATTAGACTGACTTGAGTTCTTCCCAAACTCGGAATCTTTCTTGTTCCTTAAACTTCCCTTTTTCTTCTTGTCAGATCGATGAGAGTTCTCCTCCTCTCTTTCCCTTTTTCCCTCACCAGGATCCTTAACAGACTTATTTCTGATTGCATCTAAGGTGAGAGATAAGGATAAGTTCACTGCGGACCTATAAGTGGTTGGCCTAGATGCTTTAACATTTCCCTTTATCTCTGGTGCTAGGCCTCCAATGAAACGCGCTATGCGTTTAGGTTCAGGGGTGACTAAATAAGGAACTAGGCGGGACATAGTGTTAAAACTTGTCACGTATGCCTGGCAATCTAAATCCTTCATGACTAGAGTCAAGAAGTTTGATTCTATCTCTTCTACCTCATGCTGAGGGCAAAAATTTTCCTTGACTAATGCAACAAATTGATCCCAAGATAAGTTGTAGAGTAGAACCTTTCCCGTGGCTTGGAGCAATGATCTCCACCATGCCAATGCTTCTCCTTTGAATGACTGTGAAACAAATTTCACAACATTCTGCTCTGCACAACCGCTGATGTCCACAACAGCGTCCATTTCATCGAGCCATGTCATGCAATCGATGGCCCCTTCTTCTCCTGTAAAGTCTCTGGGCTTGCAGGAGACAAAATATTCATATGTGCAGGTCTTAACTGGTGCCTCTTGGTGAAACATGACCTGAATAGGCGGAACACTCCTTCGATGTGATGAGTTATGAACATCGTCTTCCTCTAATTCATTTGATTTAGGAGGGGGCTTAATACGAGCCACAGATAGAGTCGTAGAGTGGTTATCATTTGATCCACTATACTGACTGTCAAGAGCTTGAGTAACAGCACTATCTATTAGTGCCTGCAGTTCCGCTTCAGTCATGCTAATTCTGGTAATATCATTGTTCTTCTTCGGGTGGCTGTTGGCCTCCTCTGATCCAGCCATGTAGCTTGATTGCTACATAAATATTGACAATGATTTATTCAGAGGTTATTATGGGATCCCCATGTTTTTTTTTTTGACGATTCATCAACCATGGTAATATAAACCATATTGGTTAATTTGTTAGTTATTTAAATTAGTAGTCTCCATTATAATTTATCCTAGTTATAAAACGTTAAGGATATTAAAGTGGCGCAGACGGCCTAGTCACAAGGACAGTTTTAAATTTATAAGCCATGATCGTTTGGGATCAAGGCATTTAAGGTTTGAGCATAGTCGGTTACTTTTCTTAACAGGGAGTCGAAAACTACAACTGCCTTTTGTCTTTTAGGACAATAGTTATAGCCCGTGGGCATTCCCTTCTGAGGGATGTTTATGATATGATCATCTTTTCAGACGCTGTTAGTCAAGATCGTTTGGATCATACCGACTATTATGCTTGGACATGGTCCAACCTTTTTAGACAGGAGGTCAAAGACCACCACTGTTGTTGTCTTATCGGACAACAAATTTAGCCCGTAGGCACTTCATCACTTACGGATGTTTATAATATGATCATCTTATAAGATGATATAAGCCCTGATTTCTAGATCATAAGGTAAATTAGAAATAAAACAAAAAAATTCAATATAGGGATGACTGTTGTGATTTTATCGAATCACATTTGTCAGGAGTGCTAACACATTCTTAGGTGTTAACAAGGATCCGAATCTCTTGAGTAGGTCTCACCATCTTGGTCGCGTAGGCTAGGTTTCTCCTTTATAATTCTTTTTAAAATGTATACTGACAGGGAAGGGGGATATTTATTTCCTTCAGGATTCTCCTCATAAATCCTACTTTACAAGTTAATAATAGCACAAATGGCCTAGTCGCGTAGACAAGTTTATAAGCCATGACTTCAGAGAATCGAGGCATTCAAGTTTTAATAATGGCACAAATGGCCTAGTCACGTAGACAAGTTTATAAGCCATGACTTCAGAGAATCGAGGCATTAAAGTTTTAATAATGGCACAAGTGGCCTAGTCACGTAGACAAGTTTATATGCCATGATTTCAGAGAGTCGAGGCATTAAAGTTTTAATAATGGCACAAGTGGCCTAGTCACGTAGACAAGTTTATATGCCATGATTTCAGAGAGTCGAGGCATTAAAGTTTTAATAATGGCACAAGTGGCCTAGTCACGTAGACAAGTTTATATGCCACGATTTCAGAGAGTCGAGGCATTAAAGTTTTAATAATGGCACAAGTGGCCTAGTCACGTAGACAAGTTTATATGCCATGATCGTTTGGGATCGCGGCAATTAGGTGTGAATCAACGTTCATTACCTTTTCTTGACAGGGAGTTGTAGGCTACTACTGTCTTTAGTCTCAGAAGACGTTAATTATAGCCCGTAGGCGCTCCCCTTCTAAGGGATGTTATTTTCCATTTATTTCATGTTTCATGTTTAGAATGAAAACTTTGTTTAATCAATCCATTATATGGAGATAAAAGTACAGAGTTGCCCTAAGCGGGTCTTCGAAAGGAATAATGTGTCCTCGAAGGGACTGAAAGAAAAATATATATATAATAAATACGTCCTTAGAAGGACTATTAAGGAAACGATCTTCAGTAAGAGGAGTTTCTTCTTCATTCTTATTTCTGAATGCTTTCTCCTTGTAGGCTCGTTTCATCCTGGCCGCGGTACGAAGCTCAGCATTTCAAGGCTCCAGGTGTGGAGGATTCCTATTACAGCTTCTTCGCTTGGCGACGTATTCAATTAGAATTGGAAGCAAAAATTTCCAGATTAGGATTGAGATTATTCCTATGTTAAGTCTAGACTCAGAAGGTCAAAGAATGTGCTATTGTGTCATTGAGATTAAACACAAAAAGGATAGTGTTTAATTCCCTCAATGTTGGCTCTGATACCAACCTGTCACACCCCGAATTCCACGTGTCACCGGTGGGCCCGGTGGGGAGTATCGTGACGTAATTGATATCATTATAGTCAAACAACACAATATATAAATGCACAGCGGAAGCAAAAGATAAATATATTACAATCCGAATATAAAGTAATATCAGAGTATTACAACGGAAAGTAAAAGATCCACAGGCGGATCGAATAATCATAATCATTGTTCAACAGACTTTAGACGCCTAGGACTTGTAAGATTCCTTATAATCGCGCTGAGCTTCCAGCCAATTACGTTCAGTACCTGTCACTTAACCTTTTGGAAAAATACGTCAGTTTTCACTGGTAAATACAATTTAACTGACTCATTTTGAAAAGAGTTTGAAAATTGATTTGAGTGCAAACGGCACAAAATATCTTGACACAATGATTAAAATGCACAGAGGCAAAATTAATCTTTTATAACTTGGGACAATTTTATTAATAAAAATCTTGTATCCGATTTACATGTTTGTCCAACATTTAGGGCCGGTGATCATACAATACAATACAATACAAGCCGGACAAGATTAATCGACACACCACAAATATGAATCTCACAAGAAGTTACCCTTACGAGTGAGTATATGTTTTACATATGCAACAGGAGGTGTTTTGTCTACACCTTGTGCTTACGTCGTGGCCATTCACTTTTTAAAATGAGCCAAGGATATCCAGGACACGGTCATTAACCCCCAATGTTATTTGTTATCAAACAATACGAATTAAAACGGGATTATGCAATTCAATCATCTCCGATTAAAAGGTTTCTACACCCGACCAAGCGGTATTTTTATAATACCGTATCCCAAGCCCGTATAAGGGAAAATAAGTTAAAAGTATTTACCTGAGCTAAATATAAATTCAATCCCAGCCGTATATCAAATCAGCAAGTACAGATAGCTTTTACTGGGCTCCTAAATCTGGAACGAAGGTTTTTAATAACCTATTAGATTCCTAACGGGTCTTTAATTAAGCCTAAGCTTAGACCGGTTAGTTTTAAAGGACGCTACGGTTCAAACGCAGGATTAAGCGAAGACCGGATAGAATGTAATTTAGACCCGACAAGTTTGATGACTTGTATCATATGGGTATACTAAATACATTCTGGATTTTGAGACAAAATGATAATGTTTGACCCGTTTCGGTCAATTTATGTAAACTAGTTACATAAACTGAACCGGACGCGAAAAGGGCGTTATGGGTAACCATAAGAGTCATATGCAAGTTCCCTGATTTAATACGCCTTAAATATGTCATAATATCAGTAAGTTATTTTCTATTATGCCCAAAACGGATTTAAACACAAACTAGCCTCATAAGGGCATTTTGGTCATTTAAAAGGTTATAAAAGAGTTTATTTGTAAATCTGAGTTATGGGTCTGATTTATACAGTAAGTATACTTAATTTAACATGTTATAACAGTAGGGTATGACCCATATGTGAAACTTATCATTTAAAACCAAACTATGCACCTTAGGGGTATTTTGGTAATTTCACAAGGGCTTAAAATGTCAAAATTGGGAATCTGAGTTTATAAACTTATACTTACTATTATTTTCTAAAATATACTAAAAACATCAGTAGGTATCAACCTTATAGGTTTAATATGATTATAGTACATACTATGCGATAAAAATGCGTAAAAAGGCGATTTGGAGCCATTTCCGGGTTTGTAAAAGAAAGCTGATAATTTTATATTTCCAGAATGCTCAAAATATTATATTTAACAAATAAAATCAGTAGAAAAAGGTTTGGGGTCAAAAGGATTTGTAGAACTCGTTTTATGACCGAAAAGGGCAAAATCGGTATTAACCGATTTTAGTTTAAAGACCTATGTTATGCTCAGCCAAAAATTTAATAAAAATCTTTAAAGATCCCAAAATATTATATAACATCAGTGTATAAAAAGTTTGATACCAAAAAGTGGGTTAAAATAGGCTATGCGCTAATTACGCTATTTATGTAACATAAAGCTTGCAAATTACGATAATGAGCATAACCGTTAATCTAGACCTCAAACTGATATCAAATTTTCGGTGCATGTTTATAAATCACTAACAAATGATTCTACTCTTTCACTTTTTCAAAAATCGCGTTTTATATCAAAAAGGGCAAAATAGTCATATTTAAGCATAAACCGGTAACGTGCATATGAATCGGTTAAGCATGGAACCAAGACGTAAAATTTCAGAGGGTTGTTCATACATGAAACTTGGTCCAAAATATGCTCTAATGCAGATCTTAACATGCATGCACGGATCAGAACTGAAAGTCAATGAAAAAGTCAATTTATGTGACTTTCGGTTCCGATTCGGGTTTAAACTGAAGGTTGTCGAGTTGATCATGTTGAAACACATTTCTACATTAGTTATAAAGTTATTTTGATGATCAAACAGGTTGTATGTAACCTACATTTGCTGATCATGCTTAATCTTACAAAACACATTCTGTTGACTTTTTAAGAAAAGTTTTGACTCGACAATTAACATGTTTAGAGTGTGAATCTGAAAATACCCTTTTAGGGGTTTGTTATGCTCATAAATACCATCATGTGGGTGCTTTCAATTTGAGAAAACACTGAGCAGATTTTGTTTAATCATAAAGTCAAGTTTTATTTACGATAGTTTGACTTTTGGTGAATGCACTAAGCTAGAACGAAATATAGGATGATATGAGCACTTACAATGATCCTAGACAAGTTTAGAGATCACTATGAATCAGCCTTGATGTCCAGAAAGCTCCAGAAAAGTTCTTGTGGGTTTTGAAGGTTCAAGTGCTTGAAGGGTTGTTACTACAAGTCCCTTTTCTCACACATTTGATCTGATTTGAGGATGATTCAGAGCTTTTGGAGTGATATAAGAAGAGTATAAATGATCCCTATTGCATGTAAGCTCATTGGTCAGGTCCTTGAGTCGCTAACAGCTGTAAACAGCTCGAACAGAACAGCAAACTGGCACCTGTGCGTAGACTGCCGCTGGTAGGCGCTCGCGTGGCGCGAGGAACCCCTCGCGTGGCGCGAGGGTGGGGGCGACCAGCCTTTCAAGTTTTCATCAAATTACATTTCAGTCCCTGAACTTTTGTAACGTGTTTAGGCTATTTATTTGCACTCTAAACCCTTGAAATCTGATTTTTATGAACCTTGGGACTTTTATAAACATGGCAAAGTCCTCGGTTCACTTTACGCTTACCCGAAAAGTCACGAAATTCACGATAACGCAATTAACCTTTCTTGTACGGTTTTGGCCATAACTTTCTCATACGATAACGAAACTTCATGAAATTTTTACCACATGTTCTAGTGAGTATATTTTATAATTACAAAGCTTCGGGTTTGCCGAAAGGTCACTCAGAGGTATACTTTCAACATGTTGACACTTTTAGCCCGTGCAGTTTGTAATTCCTCACTTTCTTACATCTTTCGCTTCGTATGATCAATGATTTATCCGTTTAAGATTATAAACATCATGTAGGGTTATTTTAAAGCCTATTTATCCATTGTTGACACTTTGGATCCTTAGTTTCACTGTTTGTCAACTTTAGTCCCTCTAAAGTATTCTTTCACATATCCAAAGCTTATGACACGTGTCAATACATCATTGATAGTCGGTACGTTTTTAGTTAATGATGTTTTTGCTAAAGTATTATTTGACTCTGGTGCGAACCAAAGTTTTATTAATACTTCATTTTGCAAATTACTCAATCAACCATTAACTAAACTCCCACAAGAATGCATAGTAGAGACAGCAAATGGAAAAACCGTTAGGTTTTTCTGAAATCTTGCAGGGAGCAAGAATAGAGTTTTTTAATCAAAAGTTTATTGCAAATCTTTACCCAATGAATCTGGCAGGATTTGATGTTGTATCAGGAATGGACTGGTTAATAGCCAATAAAGCCAGTATTTTATGTGATCAAAAGTCAATTCAAGTAAATTCACCAAGGGGTGAAAAGATCATAATTAAAGGAGATAAGCCTTCTAGATCCACAAAATTCATCTCTGTGATGAAAACAGCAAGTCATGTAAGAAAAGGATCTGTAGTATATTTGATTTCTATAATCACTAACACTAAAGGAAAGAACTAAAAGATATTTCAGTAGTATCTCAGTTTTCAGATGTATTTCCAGAAGAATTACCAGGTCTACCGCCAGACAGGGAAGTTGAATTCAGAATTCACCTGTTACCAGGAACAGCACCAATTGCCAAAGCACCCTATCTTTTGGCACCTGCAGAAATGCAAGAACTGAAGAAACAATTAGACGAATTATTGGAGAAAGGATTCATACAGCTGAGTTCATCCCCATGGGGAGCGCCAATCCTATTCGTCAAAAAGAAAGACGAATCCATGCGTATGTGCATTGATTACCATGAATTGAACAAAGTCACGATTAAGAATCGGTATCCATTACCAAGAATCGATGACTTATTTGATCAATTGCAAGGAGCTTGATTTTTCTCTAAGATTGATCTACAGTCAGGATATCATCAATTAAAGGTACAGGAAGAGGACATTCCTAAGACCGCCTTCAGAACAAGGTATGGTCATTATGAATTTACTGTCATGCCATTTGGTTTAACCAATGCCCCAGCTGCATTTACGGACATGGTGAACCGAATATGTAACCCATATTTGGATAAATTCATAATTGTCTTTATAGATGATATTCTCATTTACTCTAAGAGTAAAGAGGAACATGCAAAACATTTGCACGTACTTTTAAGTTTACTAAGAAAGGAAATGCTCTATGCTAAGTTTTCAAATTGTGAGTTTTGGTTAGAACACGTACAGTTTCTTGGACATCTAGTTAATCATGAAGGAATTCATGTAGATCCCACTAAGGTCGAAGCAATTACCAAATGGAAAACCCCTGAGTCACCAACCGAGGTTAGAAGTTTCTTAGGACTAGCCGGTTATTATAGAAGATTTATTCGAGATTTTTCTAGGATAGTCATTCCTTTAACTAAGTTAACCTGTAAATCCATTAAGTTTGAATGGGGATCAAAACAAGAAAAGCCTTTAGAATACTAGCGTTACCAGAAGGAACTGAAGACTTTATAGTCTATTGTGACGCTTCTAAGTTAGGTTATGGATGTGTATTGATGCAACGGCAAAAGGTTATAGCTTACGCATCCAGACAACTTAAGAATCATGAAGAAAATTATTCAACCCATGATTTGGAATTAGGAGCCATAATTTTTACCCTTAAGATTTGTAGACATTACCTTTACGGTAGTAAGTTTACCATTTTCACCGATCATAAGAGTTTAAGGTATGTCTTCGGGCAAAAGGAATTGAATATGAGGCAAAGACGCTAGATGGAATTACTTAGTGATTATGATTGTAATATCCAGTATCATGCAGGAAAGGCTAACGTAGTGGTTGACGCTTTAAATCGAAAGTATCATGAAAAGCCAAAAAGGGTACGTTCTCTTAAGATAAATCTACAAGTAGGTTTAAATGAACAGATTAGAAAAGCACAAGAATCAGTAATCAAGGATGATACCGAGAAATTGAAAGGAATGATTAAGGAATTAGAACAAGGAACAGATGAAATTTGGAGATTCCATAAGAAAAGAATGTGGATACCTAAATTAGGAAACCTACACCACCGTATATTAGAAGAAGCCCATTAGTCTAAGTATACGATGCATCCTGGAAGTGACAAGATGTATCAGGACTTAAGAAAGAATTTCTGGTGGATAGGATTGAAAAAGGATATAGCAGCTTATGTTTCCAAGTGTGTAACTTGCTCACAAGTTAAAACTGAACACCAGAAACCCTCAGGTTTATCGTAGCAGTTAGAAATGCCAGTTTGGAAATGGGAATTGATAACAATGGATTTTGTTACTAAATTTCCCAAAACCAGGAAAGGTAATGATACAATCTGGGTGATTGTAGACATGCTAACTAAGTCAGCCCATTTCCTACCAATGAAGGAAAACTTTCAGTATGGAACAATTAGCTAAATTATATGTAAATGAAATAGTTTCTTTGCATGGAATTCCTCTATCAATTGTTTCTGACAGAGATAGTCATTTTACCTCTCATTTTTGGACAAGTTTCCAAAAAGCCATGGGAACCAAGTTAAATCTAAGCACAGCTTATCATCCTCAAACGGACAGACAAAGTGAAAGGATAATTCAGACAATAGAGGACATGCTTAGAACTTGTGTAATTGATTTTGGAGGTAATTGGGATGAACACTTACCCTTAATAGAATTTTCTTACAATAACAGTTATCACACAAGTATCAATGATGCACCATTCGAACCACTTTATGGACGAAAGTGCCGAACTCAAGTCTGTTGGGCAGAAATTTGAGAAAAGCAACTATCTGGACCTGAGATAGTACAAGAAACAACAGACAAGATCATTCAAGTCAAGGAACGACTGAAAGCAGCACGTGATCGACAAAAGAGTTATGCAGATAACAGACGAAACCATTGGAATTTCAAGTAGGAGATAAGGTGTTATTAAAAGTCTCTCGTTGGAAAGGAGTGGTAAGATTCATCAAGAGGGGAAAGCTAAGTCCCAGGTATGTTGGACCTTTTGAGATTATTAGAAGAATAGGACCGGTAGCCTATCAGCTACAACTGCCAGAGGAAATGGCAGGAATACATGATGTATTTCATGTATCTAATCTCAAGAAATGCTTAGCTGATGAATCACTGATAGTACCTCTTAAGGATTTAGAGGTAAATGAGAAGTTAAAATTTATAGAGAGGCCTCTACAGATTGAAGACAGAAAAGTCAAGAATCTCAAGCACAAGAGATTAGTTCTGGTTAAAGTGAAAAGGGACTCCAAAAGAGGACCAGAGTATACATGGGAGCTTGAATTGGAAATGCAAAGGAAATATCCACACTCGTTCCATTTGATCTCGAGGACGAGCTCTAAAACAAGGTGGGGAGGATATAACAACCCTCCTAAAATGTTTCTGACACCCCTAATATATTTTAAATGTCCCAATATGTCCTAAAATACACCCCATACGCGACCGCCCTACAACGAGGCGCAACCCTGAGCCGACACGTGTCACGCTCGTGTCGAAGCTAGTTGTGATGACCAATCAGAGCTAGGGTCTACACCCCTACTACGCGGGCCACGTAGACCTTGGCCTCATGTTACGCGGGCCGCGAGGAACTCGAATTCGGATACTATAAATAGAAACCTTCGGCCGTTCATTCCAACTCGTTCATATTTCTCTCTCTCGAAAATTTACATAATAGGCATAATTCTAGGGTATAATATCCCCCTAAATAACGAAGTTCTGCTCTGTTGTAAGTATCATAACCCCGGTTACGTATTAGATACGCTACCCGATTGATCTAGGGTTCCGTAACGGCTGTCGTGGTTCTGCCCGACGTAGTCGTTGGAATGCCGTCTCGGGGAGGGTATCATTAATATAAATGTTGGGTTATTATACTAACACGTGTGCATTTGTGTAAATTATAGATAATCACCAGGAAACCCTTAAAGGAAATCTAAAACAGCAATGTGAGTAATCTCCTTTTTGCAAATGGTTTTTACAAAACCTCACGTAATTAATAATATATTAAACAGTGATTGAGTATTTGTATTCTACAATTATCGTCGGTATGTTGGGGTTTTGTACTACAAAATTTGTTACTACCTTGCGAGGAGTAACATGACCACAAGTCGGGTTGACAGTACCGTGGGTGGTAATTGAATAGATGGAAACAAATGTAATTGCACGACCGCCCTCAATACTGTACAATGGTTTCTACTAAACTTGATTAGACTTGGATTCACTCACCAGTTTTCCCACTAACAAATGTTTTTAAACGCGTTTCAGGTAACAAAATGTGAAAGCCAAATAGAAGCCAGCTGGACAGCACTGAAGGCTTGAGAAGTGGCTATAAAGTTACCTAAAATGAATAGATGTTTTATTTAAATAAAATAGTGTTTTATCCCTATGAAAAAGTGTGTACTTGAAACTTGGGATTTTTCCATGTGTTTAATATTATAAAAGCGTGGTATTTTACTTTGATAAGATATTTTCTAACTACGGTCCTGATGTAAATTGTGCTGCCAAATTAACAAACCCGGATACCACCAAAACTGGCCGCGGCCGCCCGTTCCCGGGTGATTAGGGGACGGTGGTTGCGACATCAGCTGCATACAAACACAACATTTTATTCGTCAAAATCTTCAGTTGGTTTTTAGTTCATTCAGTGTTGATGATGAGGACTATGTTGGGTTTAATGATAGCCTTATTGGACAACTTTCTGAAGTACAATTGGTGTACTTAAATCGATTTATTCAGGAGGCAAGTCTTCTCTTTTTCCTTTTAAATCTGCTCTCTTTTCACCTGTATTGGTTACTTGAACTTTACAAATGGGTGCTGCACGTTACATTCTTTAATGTTACATTTCGAGTTTTATTTTGTATTTCAAGTTACATTATTCAACCACGATAACTAGTTTCTTATGAACAATATGATTAATGGAAGTTATAGCAGAATGAGTCTAAACAAACCGAAGCAAAGGTGACAAGCATTGAGAAAAGATCACTTCTTCCACGCATGATTTACTTGTCAATACAATGGCATAGGCTTCAACTTTCATTTCAAAAGGTAAATATAAAAATTTGTGCCATGCTTGAAAATTCATTGCTTATTTAGGGGTATCCTTAGTAGGGAACCGAAAATAAAACACTACGAATACGCACTTGAGCCGTAGCCCATGCTAGGGCTGCTAAAGCATTGGGTCCGCCCCTGATGAAGAAGACGATCTCGTTCCATGTGATTTCGCTAACCCCAAATCGAAACCCTAATCGTTGTTAAAATTAACAAGGCTTTCAATTCGCAGATTGCAAATATTGAAGAAAACCATAGAAGAACACCATTACAAGGGTGTTATTTCGGATGCCAATCGAATGAAGAACCAAACACGTTTGTTGTAGATTGCTACAAAATAACTGAAGAAACACTGGTTTAATCGACCGGAATCAACTGAACTAGGGGGTTTGAATCTACATAAAAGGGTTTAACTTCTCGTATGGATTTGGGGATGGTTAATCTTCTTCTTCGAAAAACTGCAAAATGAACAACCGTTAGGCTCGCCACGAGGAGAATGGGGGTTCTCTCCGTGACCACCCTCCGGCGTGAGAATTAGTACAGGGTTTTATGGGGAAGAAGAAGAAGTAGTAGTAAAGTGAAGTGAGAATAACTTGAGAACTTGTACCTGAATTATCCTTTATTTATAGCCGAAGTTTGGGCGGGAAAGTTTGTTGATGAAAACTTGACGGAAAGTGCTTTCCCGTGAGTAGTTATTTTCGTTCTTCGTTAATCACTAACGAGTATGTGCACACGGATCATAGTCGTGATCAATGGCTGGGGTGATGCCACGTGGAAGGTGGGCAAGTGTGGATCTTCCTTTAATTCAGTTCCATCATCGTGATATCAAGGAGTGCCTAGGATGATGCCACGTGGCCATTCGGTTATAACCGAATGGCTGTGCACTATAAAGCTTTCTAGAAGGATACAGCTGTAATCATATGTGGCTCTCCTTCATGCTAATTTTGTTGTAACAGAGAAGTTACTAATATCTGGATGATATTTACGTGGTGGTTTTGCTAGGATTTCATCCTATCTGTTGTTTGGGGAGCTTTGCGCAAGAGTATGTTATGCTTCTCTTGGCGCGCAGATGTTGGAAACTGTTTCTTTTTAAGTTCTCTTTTTAGAACCAGTGCGCGGCCGCGCAAGGTCCTCTTAAAGAGGTTCATTGTTGGTGAAGTTATGGTATGGTCCCGAACGCCTGAGCAGGGTTTTTGGGACCTTACCCCTTCAAGCCCCCCCCCCCCCCCCAGTCTAGTGTTGCTCTTATGCAAATAAGTGGAGCACTAGACTATGAGAGGTGGGTGATTTTTGTTGTGGAGCTTTTAGGCGCGAAAATGGAAAATCTTCTTGTGGAAGATATTTTGCTCATGATTTGATTTTGAAAATCTTGACTTTTGGCAGGTGAAAGGGGTGCCGTGATGACTGTTAACGTGTGACAGGTTGTTGCTTGTCAGTTATTCATCGTCTATCGTGGCTGGCACGCGCGCGTGAACTCGCGTTAAGGTTATTTCCACTTGCCTTTGATGCTTAGGTATCCGTGCTTTTTCCAAAAAGAGGGTACCTTGATTTTCTAGGGCATTTATGGCGGTTATTATATAAACTTCTGATTGTCTTCTTTTGTTGATACTGCCATTTGAAACCTGCTCTTTTTTTTGTTAATTTCTTTGAAAAAATCTGCGATTCTCTTTATGTCAACCAGAGAATATCACGAAGATTCATCTGAAGAAATAGCCTCTGGTCTTCCTGTGACAACTGGCCCAAACCGGTAATTTCCGTACACATTAATTATTGCTTAATGACTGCAATTATGAGTTTAAGTGTCAGCAATGTCTGAACACATGATTAAACAAGTGAATTCATGCATGTTGTATACTACAAAATATTGCTTTATGCATAAACGAGAGCGTTGCGTCAGAATAATAGTAAACTCACCGGTAAGACACTATGTGTCAACGGAACTGCAGAAAGCAGTCAGACATCAGAATTGAGGCCTAGGTGTAGGTCCGACAACAAGAATGCATTAAAACCCGAGAGTACATACAAGGGTTTAATTTATATACATTGCGAAAACAAAAATAAGCACTAAAAAGCACCCGAAACGCACTTTAAGTGCAGAATTTATACAAATCAGCAATAATTCAGCATTTAGACATATAAATATTGTGTAGAAATGTCGTTTTATTATCCAGAATATTTCCCTAAGTGTTGGGAATTGAAATAGTACAAGGAAGATACTTAAACGACACTAAAAAGTGTAATTTAGCACTTTAACGAATCAGTATGAAACCGAACAACCGGAGGTTACCCGGAACATAAAAATAATGTCAATAACATTGTTTATATTTTTCTAAGCTAGTTAGGGTCCCTGAATACCCTAACACCCGGCATAACACGCTACACATTAGTAACGGGGTTAAACACTAAACTTAACGTAACTAATACCTAATGTTTAGTTACTATCTAACCGGATACCCCCCCCCCCCCATGACCGATTTCGGTCCCTTTGTAACTAAGAGGGAACATGCAAGTACAAAGATGATTATTTAATTGGATTTGTCATGTTGATATGGGACATATTAACCAAAGGACCCTTAGATGTTGGAACCACTTTTATATAAACCATAAGTCCTAACACAAGAATCATTCTTCACCTAAAACTCACCAAACACACTCTCCTCTCTCCCTCTAGAGCTTACGGCCAGCCATCCCCATTCCATCCATCACATTTTCGAGTTGGTCTTGCAACTTCCAATCATCTACAAGCTTCAAGGGTCTAGTATTAGGAGTCTTGGAGCAAACGGAAGGCGAAGGACCTCTCTACTTTGCTTTTATCCACCTCTTTTGCGCATAGAATCTTCCCTAGCCTCGAGCTATAGGTATAACACTTAAAACTCATATTTGAACTTATCTAAAGTGGTTAAAAGGATTTGTGTTGGTTAAATCTCGTTAAAATGCGAAAAGATGCACAAAAGTCTACTAAAAACACTTAAAGTGGTGGTTAATAGCACATATGTTGTGTAAATGTTGTAGTATTTGAAATTTATGGTCATTTAGACCCGATCTATGATGTGGTAGCCCAGATCATCATTTAACCCGACTTTGTAAGATCATGGATCTTAACCTAAGCTCGTTTTTAGTTAACACAAGGGTTAAAGGGTGAAACTCTACCACACATGAGACATGGACTTGTGTAAAAGCATTTTTGTTGTGTAAAAGCAATTTGACTTGTGAAATAGTGTTTAAAACTAGTAGATCTACGTATCTACAAGCGGTATTTTCAAAGGACCAAGTGTCCAAGAAATCACATGTTCTAAACCGGACCTTACACAAACAAAAGTGGTTTTTGTGAACGAACAAGTGCATGGACACTTGTGTAACAAAAAGTTTTAACAAAGAAATAATTTTCATAAAAACCGACTAGAAGTTGTGAAACTTCATATTCTTTAAAAATAAGATTTTTAAGAAATTAAACTTATTTTTAAAGATAACAAGACTCACTAAATGTGCTAGTAAGATACTACACAATTTTTGTAAATATTCAAGTTCATGAAATTAGTGATTATTGTTGATAAGTATGGTTGATAATTGTTGCTGATGATTATTGATGATTGATGATGATTTAAAAGAAAATAAACACACGTTTTGAAAACGTGGGAAACCTCCATTTTTAGGGGAAACTCTGTCAAAATTTTTATAAATTTTGACACTTAGAAAAATATAAGTTTTGAGAAACTTATCCCCTAAAAATGTGTTTAAAAGTATTACTAAGGTTTCCCTAATTTTTGGTGATAAGAAATGAGGATTTCTTCAAGAATAAAAATGGATAATAAGTATATATTTTTGAGAGAAAAATATATATTATTTGATCACCAACTTGTGTGTTAAGTGTATATAGTATGTGTTATACGTGCTAGTGTATTAAGACTTAAAAATACACTAAATACTCATGAGGAGTAGAAATATAAAAATACACATACAACATACAAGAAACATAATTCGGGTGCAAAGTGCAAAACACAAAAGACTTATATTTATTTTTGAAGAAAATAATATAAGTAAGATACATAGTTAAAAATATAGAATATTTTTAACACAAGAAAATATACAAAAGAGAGTGACTGTACTTGTGCGACGCAAGTCTAGTGACTAACGTTAAGAAAACGCGTATAGGTTACGACGTTAATTAAGCAAACCCGGTGGAGTTTACGACGCTAGGAACGCAAAGTTGTGAGTTCATGCTCCCCCTTTTCTCTTTAACTGTTTTCAGTTTTTATAACTTCGGGGGTGAAATACATGTACAAAAGTACAATATTTATAAATGGTATGATATAAATACAAGAAGTACACTTGGTAAGAATGAGAACCAAGTGTGACGAAATATATGAATATGAGAAGCGCATTTGGTGAGACGAGAACCAAGTATAAGGCGCTATGAGAAATGATAACAAGAAACGCGCTTGGTGAGAACGAGAACCAAGTAGGAGGCGTTATGAGAAATAGTGTCACGAATAGGGTACAGAAGCACCATTAATCAACAATATACCTAGACCGCAGAACAAAAGGTTAGATCTAACGGGTGCCTGGCAGCCACACTCCTGGTCGGGGCGAGAATCGAGGAGTGCTTTTGTGTCTCAGAATATACCAATTAAATGCCTTAGGTTTGGTGGCTTCCTATGACGTGTCACATGTTAATGGCTTTGCAACCCATTAACAATCCTGATATTTACAGGAATATTTTAATTACATGAAATTCATACCATACTAAAATTGATGAACACTTGAGTACGTGGGGTACTCAAGAAGAGATTGAATTATACTTGAAGTACGTGAGGTACTCAAGAAGAAATTGAATTATACATATGTACGTGGTGTACACATAAAACTGGATTTACATATGAAAACTTGATTTACTCACAAACTATGTTTTCATACAAAGTATACAAACATGAAATACAAAACTGCATGAATTCACACCAACTTTATGTTGACGTTTTTCCAAAACTCACATGTATTTCAGGTAACTAGGATGGATGTGCGCGTGGTCTTACTCATGCTCGTGGATGTCGTTTTGTCTATCTTTAAATAAAGTTGTGACTTTTAAGACAATATGATATCTCGTGTTGTAAACACTTAACATATGTTTTCAGTAATGTAATATTTGAAGATATTTTTGAGCATGTAGTATGTTTACTCTTCGTATGCAATGAGAACCTTTCATGATCACACCTCGTGCTTCCGCCGCAGAAAGGGGTGTGACAGATTGGTATCAGAGCTGCGATTGTAGTGAACCAGGATTCCTTCTCGAGTCTAGTCTACAATCTCTAGGATCCATTCACGAAAACAATTTTCAAAGAGTTTTCATTGCATAAAACGTCCCGCGACATCCACTACCTGAAACTGTCTACATGAGTCTAGAAAGGACACTACAAGACTTAGAGTGCACTTGAGTAGCATTTTTCGTTGACTAGAAATTACTTGCAATTATGTGTGATAATTAGCATGTACTAGAAGTGGAATGTCACAAGTATATGTGACTTTACCTGAAAGCAATGGCCCATCTGAAGGAAGAAATACGAGGATGAAACGAACTGTGCGGACTGTGCAAGGAGTTACGTAATTATGGATGCATACATAATTATGGAATTCAGTGCACAAAAATCACAGCAAGTCTTGTCACGTATAGATTCCCTCCGTGCAAGCCTACTAAGTACTCTGCCAGAGTAATGATTTAGGACATAAAGACAAGAACCGTCAATAAGGTGTTTACCTAACTCTACATGCTTGCTGCAGTATGAATTGATTTATACAATTGGCGGATTGTTTGATGTTACTAGGTGGTATATGCTTGTGTATATATAAATACTACCACTATCTCGTATGACGATATCAAACAAATGTCTAACCCTATTGGGTTGTGTTCTTCAGAACATGGCACCCAAAAGAGCTGTGAACGCTCGTGACCAACCTCCTCCTCCCCCACTGCCAAGAATTGCCGAAGAGCTGGAGGCTCTACTGGAAGAAAGGATCTCCGCTGCTATCGCCCAGTACGAGGCAAACCGTACTCAAGATAGTGGAGGACCAAACAACGCTAGACATAATGGGAATGGAGATTCATCTGGAGACAGCGCAGTTCGAAGCTGCACATTTAAGCAGTTCCTCGACTGCAAGCCGATGAACTATGATGGCACAGGAGGTGCAGTAGCATTTGTGCGCTGGACGGAGAAGACTGAAGCTACCTTCCGCATGAGCAAGTGTACCGCGGATCAACAAGTCACCTTTGCTACCGGGTTGTTTGCCGATGAAGCTCTGACTTGGTGGAATCTGCAAGCCCAAACCTTGCTCAAAAATGCCACGTATGGTCTAACTTGGGAGGAACTGAAGGAAAGGATGAGAGAGAAGTTTTGCTCTCGTGCTGAACTCCAAAGACTGGAAACGGAGTTCTGGCACTTGACTATGGAAGGTGCTCATATTGATAGTTATACTCGAAGATTCCACGATCTGTCCAGAGTACTTCCCTACATGGTGACTCCCGAATTCAAGCGTGTCGAACGCTACATTTGGGGACTGGCCTCAGAGTTTCGTGGCATGGTGACGTCAGCCAAACCACAAACAATCACTGAGGCTGTAACTCTGGCTGTCAGCCTGACCAAAGATTGTGTTCGTAAGAAGAAGTTATCGTTGAACCCAACAAAGAAGACCGAGACACATGATGAGTCATCCGGTGACAAGAAGAGAAAGCGTTCGAATCTGAATCAAGCGACTCGCAACAACGAAGGTTTCAACAAAAAGCGTGACGCTAACCCGTCTCAGGAGGCGAAGACCCTTTCAACCAAGGCATACCAAGGCTCCATGCCTGAATGCCAAAAATGTAAGTTTCATCATAAAGGAGCTTGTCGCATTCCAAGGTGCGACAAATGTGGTAGATTGGGTCACCAAGCAGAAAACTGTTGGGGAAACGGAAGGAATGGGAATGAGAATGGCAATGGTAACCGGAATAGCCGTGGAGCTGGGCAAAGCCAAGGATGCTTTGGTTGTGGAGGCGTGGATCATTTCAAGAAAAATTGCCCAAGGGGAAACAATGCTCAGACCCGAGCATTTGTAATTAGAGCAAGGGACGCACACAAGGACCCTAATGTGGTCAACGGTACGTTCCTCATTAACAATCACTTTGCATCCATATTATTCGACACTGGCACCGATTATAGTTTCATGTTTGTGGAATTTAAACGCATACTCGGAATAGAATCTAGTAGATTAGAAATTCCTTATCCCATAGAACTAGCCAATGGTAAACTTGTTGAATCGGGCGAAGTTGTTAAAGGCTGCACACTAGAACTTGGTGAACGAAGATTTAACATCGACCTCCTACCTATTCAATTGGGTAGCTTCGATGTAGTGGTCGGAATGGACTGGTTGTCCAAGAACAGAGCTGAAGTTATCTGTCATGAGAAAATCATTCGCATCCCTTTAGCGAATGGTGAAACTCTTATCGTGCATGGAGAAAAACGAGATGCGCCTCTTCGAATCATCAGTTGCATGAAGGCACAGAAGTGCTTGAGGAAAGGATGTGTCGCTTTCCTAGCACACGTTATAGACAAGAAGGCTGTAGAGCCAAAACTCGAAGACATTCCTGTGGTGAAGGAATTTCCTGATGTGTTCCCTGAAGATCTGCCAGGACTACCTCCGCAACGACAAGTCGAATTCCACATAGACTTGGTTCCAGGAGCCGCTCCTGTAGCCAAGGCTCCATATCGACTTGCGCCATCCGAAATGCAAGAATTATCTACACAGCTCCAGGAATTGTTGGATAAAGGATTCATAAGGCTAAGCTTCTCACCATGGGGAGCTCCAGTATTGTTCGTGAAGAAAAAGGATGGAACACTGCGGATGTGTATCGGTTACAGGGAACTGAACAAGCTCACAATCAAGAATCGGTATCCACTACCGAGGATTGATGACCTATTTGATCAACTGCAAGGATCAAGCTACTATTCCAAGATCGACCTTCGATCTGGATACCATCAGCTGAGAATCCAAGATGAAAGCGTGCCAAAGACTGCATTCAGAACGCGATATGGGCACTACGAATTTCTTGTGATGCCGTTTGGATTGACGAACGCGCCAGCGGTCTTTATGGACCTAATGAACCGCGTGTGCAAACCATATCTCGATAAATTCGTGATTGTATTTATCGATGATATCCTAATTTACTCGCGAACGAAAGAAGAGCACGAGCAACATCTCAGAACCATCTTGGAACTACTGAAGAAAGAGAAGCTTTATGCAAAGTTCTCGAAATGCGAATTCTGGATTCGCGAAGTACAATTTCTTGGTCACGTGGTGAATGAGAAAGGCATTCATGTAGACCCGTCCAAGATAGAAGCAATAAAGAATTGGGAAGCTCCCAAGACCCCAACTGAAGTTCGTCAATTTTTGGGCTTAGCGGGCTACTATCGGCGATTCATTGAGAATTTCTCGAAGATAGCTCAACCGCTAACGACCCTGACTCAGAAAGACAAGAAGTACGACTGGGGTCACAAACAAGAAGAAGCCTTTCAGCTACTTAAGAACAAGCTCTGCGATGCACCGATACTATCGTTACCCGAAGGCACTGAAGACTTCGTGGTATACTGCGACGCCTCACGACAAGGCTTGGGTTGTGTGCTCATGCAACGCCAAAAAGTCATCGCTTACGCTTCAAGACAACTGAAGGTTCATGAAAGAAATTGTACCACTCACGACCTAGAGTTGGGCGCAGTGGTATTCGCCTTGAAGATTTGGCGACATTATTTATATGGTACTCAATGTACAATCTTCACAGATCACAAAAGCTTACAACACATATTTGATCAGAAGGAATTGAATATGCGCCAGCGACGTTGGGTCGAGCTGCTGAATGATTATGACTGTGAGATTAAGTACCATCCTGGAAAGGCGAACGTTGTAGCAGACGCGTTGAGCCGAAAAGAAAGGGTTAAGACCCTAAGGGTTCGAGCATTGGAAATGACGATTCGAACGAACCTCACTGCACGCATTCGGGATGCACAACAAGAAGCTCTTAAAGAAGAGAACCGTAAAGCTGAATACCTCCGGGGTGCATTGAATTACATGGTGCCAAATGAAGAGGGAGCCTTATACTTCAAGAAGCGTATCTGGGTTCCACTCTGTGGTGGCATACGTGAGGTCATCCTTAATGAAGCCCACAAATCGAGATATTCGATCCATCCAGGATCGGACAAGATGTACCAAGACTTGAAAGAGTACTATTGGTGGCCGAGACTCAAAAGCGACGTTGCTGTCTATGTTGGAAAATGCCTAACCTGTGCGAAGGTTAAGGCCGAATATCAGAAACCGTCCGGCCTACTACAACAACCAGAGATTCCCGTGTGGAAGTGGGAACAAATCTCGATGGACTTCATAACGAAATTACCCAGGACCCCGAGAGGGCACGATATGATATGGGTAATAGTTGATCGATTGACGAAGTCTGCGCATTTCCTACCAATCCGAGAAAAGGATAACACTGGAAAGCTTGCAGAGATATACTTAAGAGAAATTGTGGCACGTCATGGAGTGCCAATCTCAATTATTTCAGACAGAGATGGACGCTTTGTCTCAAGAATCTGGCAATCATTTCAGGAAGCCTTTGGATCTCAGTTAGATCTGAGCACGGCATTCCAACCGCAAACAGACGGCCAGAGCGAACGGACTATACAAACATTAGAAGATATGCTTCGTGCATGTGTCATGGATCTAGGTGGCAGCTGGGATACTCACCTACCTTTAGTTGAGTTTTCCTACAATAAAAGTTATCATACGAGCATAAAAGTCGCGCCGTTCGAAGCTCTGTATGGCCGCAAATGCCGATCGCCCCTGTGTTGGGCAGATGCCGGAGATAAACGTATGGTTGGTCCGGAACTTGTACAAGAGACAACCGACAAGATTGCGCAGATCCGAGAGCGCATTAAGGCGGCTCGAGAGCGACAAAAGAGCTACGCGGATCCAAATAGAAAATCGGTAGATTTCAAGGTGGGAGACAAAGTGTTGTTAAAAGTCTCACCATGGAAGGGCGTAGTCAGATTTGGAAAACGTGGAAAGCTGAATCCACGATACATCGGACCATTCAGAATTTTGAGAAGAATTGGTACAGTGGCATACAAGTTGGAGTTACCGGAAGAACTTAATGGAGTACATGATACGTTTCATGTATCCAACCTGAAGAAGAGTCCAACGCAAGAAAACGTGACCATCCCGATGGATGAAGTGCATATTGATGAAGCCCTCCGATTTACAGAAAAACCCGTTGAGGTTACTGACTGGAAAGTCAACAAGACCAGGAGGAGCAGTGTGAAACTTGTCAAAGTACGTTGGAGCTCTAAACACGGACCCGAGTACACATGGGAACGTGAAGACCAGTTCAAGAAAAAGTATCCCCACCTATTCAAAAAGACTCCAGCGAGAGTTAGTTCAGTCTGAATTTCGGGACGAAATTCTTTTAACGGGGGGAGACTGTGACAACTGGCCCAAACCGGTAATTTCCGTACACATTAATTATTGCTTAATGACTGCAATTATGAGTTTAAGTGTCAGCAATGTCTGAACACATGATTAAACAAGTGAATTCATGCATGTTGTATACTACAAAATATTGCTTTATGCATAAACGAGAGCGTTGCGTCAGAATAATAGTAAACTCACCGGTAAGACACTATGTGTCAACGGAACTGCAGAAAGCAGTCAGACATCAGAATTGAGGCCTAGGTGTAGGTCCGACAACAAGAATGCATTAAAACCCGAGAGTACATACAAGGGTTTAATTTATATACATTGCGAAAGCAAAAATAAGCACTAAAAAGCACCCGAAACGCACTTTAAGTGCAGAATTTATACAAATCAGCAATAATTCAGCATTTAGACATATAAATATTGTGTAGAAATGTCGTTTTATTATCCAGAATATTTCCCTAAGTGTTGGGAATTGAAAGAGTACAAGGAAGATACTTAAACGACACTAAAAAGTGTAATTTAGCACTTTAACGAATCAGTATGAAACCGAACAACCGGAGGTTACCCGGAACATAAAAATAATGTCAATAACATTGTTTATATTTTTCTAAGCTAGTTAGGGTCCCTGAATACCCTAACACCCGGCATAACACGCTACACATTAGTAACGGGGTTAAACACTAAACTTAACGTAACTAATACCTAATGTTTAGTTACTATCTAACCGGATACCCCCCCCCCCCATGACCGATTTCGGTCCCTTTGTAACTAAGAGGGAACATGCAAGTACAAAGATGATTATTTAATTGGATTTGTCATGTTGATATGGGACATATTAACCAAAGGACCCTTAGATGTTGGAACCACTTTTATATAAACCATAAGTCCTAACACAAGAATCATTCTTCACCTAAAACTCACCAAACACACTCTCCTCTCTCCCTCTAGAGCTTACGGCCAGCCATCCCCATTCCATCCATCACATTTTCGAGTTGGTCTTGCAACTTCCAATCATCTACAAGCTTCAAGGGTCTAGTATTAGGAGTCTTGGAGCAAACGGAAGGCGAAGGACCTCTCTACTTTGCTTTTATCCACCTCTTTTGCGCATAGAATCTTCCCTAGCCTCGAGCTACAGGTATAACACTTAAAACTCATATTTGAACTTATCTAAAGTGGTTAAAAGGATTTGTGTTGGTTAAATCTCGTTAAAATGCGAAAAGATGCACAAAAGTCTACTAAAAACACTTAAAGTGGTGGTTAATAGCACATATGTTGTGTAAATGTTGTAGTATTTGAAATTTATGGTCATTTAGACCCGATCTATGATGTGGTAGCCCGGATCATCGTTTAACCCGACTTTGTAAGATCATGGATCTTAACCTAAGCTCGTTTTTAGTTAACACAAGGGTTAAAGGGTGAAACTCTACCACACATGAGACATGGACTTGTGTAAAAGCATTTTTGTTGTGTAAAAGCAATTTGACTTGTGAAATAGTGTTTAAAACTAGTAGATCTACGTATCTACAAGCGGTATTTTCAAAGGACCAAGTGTCCAAGAAATCACATGTTCTAAACCGGACCTTACACAAACAAAAGTGGTTTTTGTGAACGAACAAGTGCATGGACACTTGTGTAACAAAAAGTTTTAACAAAGAAATAATTTTCATAAAAACCGACTAGAAGTTGTGAAACTTCATATTCTTTAAAAATAAGATTTTTAAGAAATTAAACTTATTTTTAAAGATAACAAGACTCACTAAATGTGCTAGTAAGATACTACACAATTTTTGTAAATATTCAAGTTCATGAAATTAGTGATTATTGTTGATAAGTATGGTTGATAATTGTTGCTGATGATTATTGATGATTGATGATGATTTAAAAGAAAATAAACACACGTTTTGAAAACGTGGGAAACCTCCATTTTTAGGGGAAACTCTGTCAAAATTTTTATAAATTTTGACACTTAGAAAAATATAAGTTTTGAGAAACTTATCCCCTAAAAATGTGTTTAAAAGTATTACTAAGGTTTCCCTAATTTTTGGTGATAAGAAATGAGGATTTCTTCAAGAATAAAAATGGATAATAAGTATATATTTTTGAGAGAAAAATATATATTATTTGATCACCAACTTGTGTGTTAAGTGTATATAGTATGTGTTATACGTGCTAGTGTATTAAGACTTAAAAATACACTAAATACTCATGAGGAGTAGAAATATAAAAATACACATACAACATACAAGAAACATAATTCGGGTGCAAAGTGCAAAACACAAAAGACTTATATTTATTTTTGAAGAAAATAATATAAGTAAGATACATAGTTAAAAATATAGAATATTTTTAACACAAGAAAATATACAAAAGAGAGTGACTGTACTTGTGCGACGCAAGTCTAGTGACTAACGTTAAGAAAACGCGTATAGGTTACGACGTTAATTAAGCAAACCCGGTGGAGTTTACGACGCTAGGAACGCAAAGTTGTGAGTTCATGCTCCCCCTTTTCTCTTTAACTGTTTTCAGTTTTTATAACTTCGGGGGTGAAATACATGTACAAAAGTACAATATTTATAAATGGTATGATATAAATACAAGAAGTACACTTGGTAAGAATGAGAACCAAGTGTGACGAAATATATGAATATGAGAAGCGCATTTGGTGAGACGAGAACCAAGTATAAGGCGCTATGAGAAATGATAACAAGAAACGCGCTTGGTGAGAACGAGAACCAAGTAGGAGGCGTTATGAGAAATAGTGTCACGAATAGGGTACAGAAGCACCATTAATCAACAATATACCTAGACCGCAGAACAAAAGGTTAGATCTAACGGGTGCCTGGCAGCCACACTCCTGGTCGGGGCGAGAATCGAGGAGTGCTTTTGTGTCTCAGAATATACCAATTAAATGCCTTAGGTTTGGTGGCTTCCTATGACGTGTCACATGTTAATGGCTTTGCAACCCATTAACAATCCTGATATTTACAGGAATATTTTAATTACATGAAATTCATACCATACTAAAATTGATGAACACTTGAGTACGTGGGGTACTCAAGAAGAGATTGAATTATACTTGAAGTACGTGAGGTACTCAAGAAGAAATTGAATTATACATATGTACGTGGTGTACACATAAAACTGGATTTACATATGAAAACTTGATTTACTCACAAACTATGTTTTCATACAAAGTATACAAACATGAAATACAAAACTGCATGAATTCACACCAACTTTATGTTGACGTTTTTCCAAAACTCACATGTATTTCAGGTAACTAGGATGGATGTACGCGTGGTCTTACTCATGCTCGTGGATGTCGTTTTGTCTATCTTTAAATAAAGTTGTGACTTTTAAGACAATATGATATCTCGTGTTGTAAACACTTAACATATGTTTTCAGTAATGTAATATTTGAAGATATTTTTGAGCATGTAGTATGTTTACTCTTCGTATGCAATGAGAACCTTTCATGATCACACCTCGTGCTTCCGCCGCAGAAAGGGGTGTGACACTTCCACCGTTGAAGTGGCCAAGGGAAACTTTCGACGGTATGGTTCGAAACTTGAAATTCCCTGCCAGTTGGGGTGCTTTATACCCTGAAGAGGGTCAGACGGCGGCAGATGCTCCGGCTGGGTATATTACCTTGTTTTGGGATTTCTTTTTTGCAGATAATTTTTGATTACCTGTGACGAAGTTCTTCCTCGACATCCTTTCGTTCTATAAGTTTCATATCTCCCAAATGCACCCTATTGGGATGGTCAGGGTTCGTCACTTCGAGTTTTCCTGTCGAGGGATGCATATTGAACCAACAGTTAATCGATTCAGGGTGTTTCTTCAAATGCATTGTTCCCAAGGCTTTTATTCCTTTGTTCAACGTTCTTCTGCAAAGAAGATTTTGTTGGTCCCCCCAAAATCTTTTCATGATTGGAAACAAAAATTCTATTTTATTAAAGTCGGAGTGATTCTGATGAGAATGGTTTTTAGGGGTACAGAGGAGGTTGCAACGGAGACGATACAGACTCCCGATTCAGAGGTTGGTATCAGGACATAAAGGACGTTCCGTCAATTGCTCTTCTGGAAAAGGCCCTTGTTGGTGCTGCTATGAGTCTTTGTTGGCGGATGAATTGAGAAGACAAGCCGGTGTGCATAGAGGGTGAAAGTAGTAAGATTCTAGATCCCTCTTCCTTTCTCTTCTCTTTTTTTTTTTTTTTTTGATTTGCCCCTTTTTCCCTTTTTGCAGTTGTATCTCTATATGTTGTTGGCTTTAAGAGAGAAGGTGGGAGAATGGCCACTGTGCCAAAAACGGCTGAAGATGAACTTTTGTAATATCAGATTGTGAAGAATTTTGTCTTTCCACGGGATGAGGATTTGTCTGCGCAACCCCCCAACGGCGCTGGTAAGTATTTATTTTTGTTTTCAAGTTGTGGTACCATTCTTTTACGTGTGGGTATATTGCGGTGTTCTTGCTTGAATAGGTGAGTTGACTAACCTGGGCGTAGGCCCTGAGAAGAAAAGGCGTGCACCAACTGCTACTACTGCGCCGCAAAAAATGATGCCGAGAAAGCTCAATCATCCAAGGTCAAAAATGTTAGAGGAGAGAAGAAAGGTATGAGCCATCCCTCTGACTCCTGGTGTTATTATGTGTTGGTATCAGACTCATTGGAGGGGCTTGCGCCTGCAGTTATGAGGACACCAAAAGCGGAACCTCGGGATACAGCTGATATCCCTCCTTAAAATCCCTAGGACCCAATTGATTTAGAGTCAAGTCCGGAGCTACTGTTGAAGAGAAAGACAGAAAAAAGAAAGCATGCTAACTCCGAGGTTGATGGGCAGCCTGCCAAGAAAGTTCAGAGGAAAAGGATTACCAGAAAAGGCAATGTTGATTCTTTTGTCTCAAAACCTTCGCTGTAAGAACCTTCAAAAATGTCCCAAAATGACCCGTAAGTGAAAACCCGGACCCCTGAAACCCTAATCCATAACAAAAATAAGAAAAACAGATTTTTGGTCTTCACGCGGGCTGCGTAAGACACAAGGGTTGTCTATGCAGGCCGCGACAACTCATCAAATATCCGGATAAGTGCTAAGGCCACGTGGCAGACCTAGGGGTGACACGGATGCCCTAATCTACGACTAGGAGGCTCTCGCTGGCCGCGTAAAAGCCTGTTAAAGCTTACGCGGGCCGCGTAAGACTGAAAATTTTGCTATAAGTAGCCTGTGCATGGGACGTTCACCTGTGCTCGAAAATCTTATTCAAAAACGAAGTTCAACTGCTAAAAGTCACAAATTTCATTAGGGAGGCGCTGCTACTGATGCGTGTGAAGTGTCGTATATTTTAGGTGTATATTTTAAGCCCTTTTTAACACTTATTTTAGCCAAGTTTTAAATTTATAAAACACGATATTTCACTAACACTAAACACACATATGGGCAAGTGCACCCATCGTTGAGTGTAGTATAGCGTTGGTAAGATACCGAGGTCGTCCAAGGACACAAGAGCTTTTAGTACCGGTTTATCCTCAACGTCTAACCAAAATAAAAGTTTAGAAAAATGTTTTTAAACTAAGAAAAATAAAAACTAACTAAAATGCTGAAAATAAAAATAATAAAAAAAAACAGATAGACAAGATGAATCACTTGGTTCCGACTCGTATCTAGTATAACCTTTGATTATTTCCGCACTTTTGCACATAATTAAGAGATTATCTTAGTTATTGTAGTAGGCCCCTCTTTTGAAGGTGACGTTACCCTCACCCCAGTAGTTTGAGTCAGCAGGGATACAATCCTAAAGGGGTGGATTATTGGAAGATAATGAATTAAGTTATCAATGCAGTATTGTGGTAGGCCCCGCTTTTGGCGGTGACGTTACCCTCGACTAAGTAGTCTGAGTCAGCAGGGATACAGTCCTAAATAGCCGGGTTATAGTATTAATAGTAGTTAACTTATGAGGGGATCAAAGAGTTTGGACCCCCGCCATCCAATACCGTGAAGTATTGAAGGAGGTCCTACTAAATTTGACCCAGGTCCATTGCAGGACCTCTAAACGCTGAACAATGGCAAGACCTTTACCAAACCGTTCCCTTAACCCCCTACCAGGTAGCCAACATACCTCCATATAGACCGTGGAGATATGAATGGTGAAAATCCTTTATTTTATATAGACAGTAAAATAATGCCAAGACACCACGGACAAACGATAAGGAAAGATCACCTTCAACATAAGTAACTAGTTATTAAAGTCATTAATACAAAACCAAATAAAAAGTGCAAAAGATTAAAAATAAAAAGTATTATACTAGACACTTTGTCTTCACCAAGTGATGTAAGAGACTTAGGCAAACATGGCCTTGATTGTCAAGAACTCTTACGATCAATCTTGGATCCCGAGACGACTCACACACTCTATGATGGACAATGGATGATGGTGGTGGATGATGGTGTTGTGATGGTGGTGGGTGGTGGATGAAGTGTGAGAGAGGTGGTGTGCCAAGGGATGAGATGAAATGAATCCAAGCACTCCTATTTATAGGCTGAACAGAGAGCTGGACACGGCCCCGTGTCCGCTGGACACGGCCCCGTGCCCGTCTGACACTCTCTCTCCTCATTAATTGTAATTCGCAATTACAATAAATGCGCCTGCTGTACTTTCGACACGCCCCCGTGTCCGCTGAGCACGGACCGTGGTGGGGAATAGAAGCTTCTATAGGTTTGTCTTTTCTGCTGCTTCTTGGGCACGGCCCCGTGCTGGCTGAGCACGGGGCGTGTTCAGCCTTCTGTTTTCTCTATTTTGCTTTGGAAGGTGCCGTTGAGGGTTCGGGCAATCCACTAATGTTCCTTTTCTTGTATTTATGTTGGATTTAGCCGTCTTTTTGCTTCTTTTGCGTTTTTGAGCTCATTTAATCCTGAAAATACAAAAGGAAGACAAAAACACTCTTTTTCCAATATTAGTACTAAAAAAGGGTTAGTTTTATGCCTCATTTGATGTAATTTATATGTTGCATTTTACACACATCAAATACCCCCACACTTGAACTTTTGCTTGTCCTCAAGCAAAACTCTTTATTATTTGGCTTACACTCCCAAATGGAATAGGTAGAAGAGAAGGTTTTGGGCTTGTCATAGAGTGTCGGGATCTCCAAGATCTTTTTGGGGTTTTATTTTTATTTATTTACACTCCTATTCGTAATGATTTATTTAGAACTGTTCATAAAAGAAATTACTTAATTGGGCATAACATATTTTTTTTTTAAAATTCTATTTATATACAGGTTCACATACCTCGCGGGTAAATCACTCACACTCGGCCGAAGGTGTATTTTTAGTGAATCACTCGAGAGCGGTCCTGGAACTTATTCCTACCATAGGCTTGCCAAGAAATCAATCCTCCTCCTTTTTAACTTTTATACCTTTGTAGATATCAAGAGGACTTTGTGGGTTAAGGGTTGGCTAGGGTTAAAGGTAGGTGATTGGGTTAGTGGTTAGTAGAAAAGGGAAAAAAGCGTAACAAGTGTCGGTTTTCGTTTTTTTTTTTTTTTTTTTTTTAATGAAGCTTTTATTCAAACAAAGTTATTTTTGATTACTTTGTTTGTTTATTTTCTTTTTGCTTCATAATTTTTTTTTTTTTTCGAAGAACCGAACTTGTTACTAAACTAAAGGGAAATGAAAAAGGTTTTGGTGGGTGAAAGGGTTTTTGTTTTGGGTGATGAAACGAAAAGGTTTAGGCTCAAAGGGGCTAACTAGGGGGATTTTTGGGTAGGTGGTAAAAGAAAAAGAAAAATAATGGTGTAGAAAAAAAATGTTAGTCCTAATGCCTCCATCATTTACTTACTCGGGTTTAAGTTGATAAGGACCGGGAATGTATTGTCATGGCAAGTTCTAGAGTCGTAAGAACCAAGCGGCTATTCACACAAGAAACGAAAAATGAGCATTTAGTCAAATGATATGGAATTGTGTGCTCAATAAAGGCTCAAAACTCACTTTTGTGGGAATGGGTTTTTTATGTGATCAAGTATATATAATCAAATTTTAAATAAGTTTGTCATGCCTTTTCATAATTTTCTTATGTTGGTTCTTTTTATCACTACGCTATCGGTTGTAAATTTGTAAAAATATAACCTTTTTGAGAGCTTGAATTTCCCGAGTTAAACCTAGACAAGTAAAAAAAATTGAAATTTTTGAAAAAATTTGGGGTGATTAGCGGTTCCAATAGAGTTTTGTGTAAGGCTTGTATTTAGGACTTGCAAAATTCAAGGTTTTAGCATCCCCCCCACACTTAAATTACACATTGTCCTCAATGTGTCCCAAAAATAAATTTTTAGGTTGATTAGATGTGTAAAATAGTGTTTAAAAAGCAAAAATTTGTGTTACTGGGCACTGAACACGGCCCCGTGTTATCCGGGCACGGCCCCGTGTTCAAGTGCCAGTAACAAAATTGAAATAAGAGAAACAGAAGTCTGGACACGGGGGCGTGTTGGGTGAACACGGCCCGTGTCCAGTTACCTGTACTGGGCGTTTTCTGCAGGTGGTTCGACACGGGGCCGTGTTGGTTGGGCACGGCCCGTGTTGAACCTTCTGAAAGGGAGAAAATTGTCGGGTTGCCTCGTTCTTGTGCATGGGATCATTTTTCTCGTTCCCCTTTTCATCCTTTACCACCATGAGTGTGTTTTATTCATTACAAACCATCCAAACATTAAAACCATCATTTCATTTCATCATAGAGAGAACTTACATAATCCTAAATTAAACTAAAATTAAAACTTAACTAGATAGGTCAGCAAGTACACGAGGTTATCATAAGGAGTTCTACTGATTTAGGAAAATTTCGAGAATGATTTCCCGATAGAGTAGGACTTTTAGCCGAACGAGTTCCTTCCTAAACTTTGTTTAAAGCCATTCTTCGATCTCCCTAGGGAGGAAGAATGCGGCTTCGTTTTCTTCTGCTGTTGGTGGTTGAGGGGGAACATTCACCGGGACTCCTTGCACCACTCTTCGAGGAAGCTCTTGGTGCATGGCGTACCATTCAGCTGGAATGACAACTTCGGGCACCATGTTCCACGCCCTTTGGGTTATTATGGGCACCAAAGGCGGGGAAGCGAGAAGGTTCAACCTCTGGTGCAAGAGGTTTACTTCATGGAGACAGCCCTCCAGCCCCACAGTAAGATGGTTGATACGGTCGACCAATGCTTCTTCCACTCCCGTCATTTCATCAATAGCCTCCCTTAGAGCGTAAACATAGTTTACAAGAGAGTCTTCTGCTGTTGAAGATCTCCTCCCTTGTCGGTTATTCCTTGAAGATGATCCGCTTGTTCTGCTTGCCATTTTCTGTGAAAAAAACCGAAGGAAACTAAATCTTTACAAAACAGAGCCCCTGGACACGGCCCCGTGCTCGTTGAGCACGGCCCCGTGTCCATTTGTCTGCAGGATTTTTGGCTAAAGACTCTTGGAGTTTTAAATTATTTTTATGATTTTTATCTGGGTTTTAAGCTCGGATAATTTAAAGTAAAGTTATTCAACTAACTTTAGCCCAGAATCTTTAGCAAATAATCTTACAAACTTCACATAGAGGATTGGAATCAAAGGATTTCCAAGCTTCCATGGAGGAACTTTTGAAAAATTTTGAAAGAGGAGGAAATGAATAAAAGTGGAAAGGACAAGAGGGTCCCTTGGAACCTTCTTTTGACACTTACCTAGGATGGTATGAGTGAAAATTCCAGAGATCTCTGTCAATTGAAGTGGTCAAAATGAGCAGGAATCAGGTTGCATTTAAAGAAAACGACAGCGCCCTGGGCACGGCCCCGTGTTGACTGGACACGGCCCCGTGTTCAGAGAAAATCCTGACACATTTTGTCCGTATTCTGACCAAATCAGCAGAGAATCTTTTTAGTGAGCACGGGGGCGTGTTGACCTGGGCACGGCCCCGTGTCTGGAGGCTGCTTTATGGAGTTTTGCTAATTCAAGGATCTCCCCGATATCGGGTGGTTCCTTACTGGTTGGAACAACCCCAAAGTGCCTAATATACCTTAATTGTCCTAGACTAAGGCGAGAACGCAAGAGGTTGTCGGTGAGGGTAATTCCTATTTTCATTCTAGGTGGACAAGTCCAACCCTTTTCCGGGCTCTTGTTAAAGAAGGTATATGCCGAATCGCTCAGGTCTATGTATGCACCGAACGAAGTCGATGGAGAGTCCTTCACGGCACAATCGACACAGGGACGACTATCGTCCAAGTCTTTGCTAGGTACGAAGGTATTTTCGGGAGCAACGAGGTTGTCGGAATGCGGTTCCAACATTTCTTCATGGGTATCGTCTTGGGGCGGATCAATAAAATCCTTCCTAAGCTCTTCTATCCATTTCAGAATTAGCTCTTCTAGTTGAAATAATTCGCTAAGGAACATTTCCCCTAGAATATCTGGCTGGGCGCATTCGAGGGAGAAATAGTGCTTATTTTTACTTTCGCCCCTCTTAAGGTTGTGAGAAGATCGTGGGTCCATGTAGTGGGGCCTATAATTTAGGAAGTAGCATTGTACTTCTTCATGTTCGCCCCCACATAATTGACACCACGTACCATAAGAGTGCCGAAAGTAAAAATAATTACTATCACTCATGTTTATGTCAGAAATTACCAACCGTCGGGATCTAACGGTTCTGTTTTCAGTAACTGAAACTTGGGCACGGGGGCGTGTTGAGTGGACACGGCCCCGTGTTCAGCTTACTGTCTGATGTAAAACAGGATTGCCAGTTCCAATGATTGAGCACGTGGGCGTGTTCAGCGGGCACGGCCCGTGCTGAGCTCTGCAGAAGCTGAAAAACTAAGAAAATCCTAAAAATATAAAAAAGAAAAATAAAAGATGATTAGGCCGTTGATTCCTAACTTTCTTAAAATCCTTGTGTCCCCGGCAACGGCGCCAAAAACTTGATGCGTGTGAAGTGTCGTATATTTTAGGTGTATATTTTAAGCCCTTTTTAACACTTATTTTAGCCAAGTTTTAAATTTATAAAACACGATATTTCACTAACACTAAACACACATATGGGCAAGTGCACCCATCGTTGAGTGTAGTATAGCGTTGGTAAGATACCGAGGTCGTCCAAGGACACAAGAGCTTTTAGTACCGGTTTATCCTCAACGTCTAACCAAAATAAAAGTTTAGAAAAATGTTTTTAAACTAAGAAAAATAAAAACTAACTAAAATGCTGAAAATAAAAATAATAAAAAAAAAACAGATAGACAAGATGAATCACTTGGTTCCGACTCGTATCTAGTATAACCTTTGATTATTTCCGCACTTTTGCACATAATTAAGAGATTATCTTAGTTATTGTAGTAGGCCCCTCTTTTGAAGGTGACGTTACCCTCACCCCAGTAGTTTGAGTCAGCAGGGATACAATCCTAAAGGGGTGGATTATTGGAAGATAATGAATTAAGTTATCAATGCAGTATTGTGGTAGGCCCCGCTTTTGGCGGTGACGTTACCCTCGACTAAGTAGTCTGAGTCAGCAGGGATACAGTCCTAAATAGCCGGGTTATAGTATTAATAGTAGTTAACTTATGAGGGGATCAAAGAGTTTGGACCCCCGCCATCCAATACCGTGAAGTATTGAAGGAGGTCCTACTAAATTTGACCCAGGTCCATTGCAGGACCTCTAAACGCTGAACAATGGCAAGACCTTTACCAAACCGTTCCCTTAACCCCCTACCAGGTAGCCAACATACCTCCATATAGACCGTGGAGATATGAATGGTGAAAATCCTTTATTTTATATAGACAGTAAAATAATGCCAAGACACCACGGACAAACGATAAGGAAAGATCACCTTCAACATAAGTAACTGGTTATTAAAGTCATTAATACAAAACCAAATAAAAAGTGCAAAAGATTAAAAATAAAAAGTATTATACTAGACACTTTGTCTTCACCAAGTGATGTAAGAGACTTAGGCAAACATGGCCTTGATTGTCAAGAACTCTTACGATCAATCTTGGATCCCGAGACGACTCACACACTCTATGATGGACAATGGATGATGGTGGTGGATGATGGTGTTGTGATGGTGGTGGGTGGTGGATGAAGTGTGAGAGAGGTGGTGTGCCAAGGGATGAGATGAAATGAATCCAAGCACTCCTATTTATAGGCTGAACAGAGAGCTGGACACGGCCCCGTGTCCGCTGGACACGGCCCCGTGCCCGTCTGACACTCTCTCTCCTCATTAATTGTAATTCGCAATTACAATAAATGCGCCTGCTGTACTTTCGACACGCCCCCGTGTCCGCTGAGCACGGACCGTGGTGGGGAATAGAAGCTTCTATAGGTTTGTCTTTTCTGCTGCTTCTTGGGCACGGCCCCGTGCTGGCTGAGCACGGGGCGTGTTCAGCCTTCTGTTTTCTCTATTTTGCTTTGGAAGGTGCCGTTGAGGGTTCGGGCAATCCACTAATGTTCCTTTTCTTGTATTTATGTTGGATTTAGCCGTCTTTTTGCTTCTTTTGCGTTTTTGAGCTCATTTAATCCTGAAAATACAAAAGGAAGACAAAAACACTCTTTTTCCAATATTAGTACTAAAAAAGGGTTAGTTTTATGCCTCATTTGATGTAATTTATATGTTGCATTTTACACACATCAAATACCCCCACACTTGAACTTTTGCTTGTCCTCAAGCAAAACTCTTTATTATTTGGCTTACACTCCCAAATGGAATAGGTAGAAGAGAAGGTTTTGGGCTTGTCATAGAGTGTCGGGATCTCCAAGATCTTTTTGGGGTTTTATTTTTATTTATTTACACTCCTATTCGTAATGATTTATTTAGAACTGTTCATAAAAGAAATTACTTAATTGGGCATAACATATTTTTTTTTTAAAATTCTATTTATATACAGGTTCACATACCTCGCGGGTAAATCACTCACACTCGGCCGAAGGTGTATTTTTAGTGAATCACTCGAGAGCGGTCCTGGAACTTATTCCTACCATAGGCTTGCCAAGAAATCAATCCTCCTCCTTTTTAACTTTTATACCTTTGTAGATATCAAGAGGACTTTGTGGGTTAAGGGTTGGCTAGGGTTAAAGGTAGGTGATTGGGTTAGTGGTTAGTAGAAAAGGGCAAAAAGCGTAACAAGTGTCGGTTTTCGTTTTTTTTTTTTTTTTTTTTTAATGAAGCTTTTATTCAAACAAAGTTATTTTTGATTACTTTGTTTGTTTATTTTCTTTTTGCTTCATAAAATTTTTTTTTTTTTCGAAGAACCGAACTTGTTACTAAAATAAAGGGAAATGAAAAAGGTTTTGGTGGGTGAAAGGGTTTTTGTTTTGGGTGATGAAACGAAAAGGTTTAGGCTCAAAGGGGCTAACTAGGGGGATTTTTGGGTAGGTGGTAAAAGAAAAAGAAAAATAATGGTGTAGAAAAAAAATGTTAGTCCTAATGCCTCCATCATTTACTTACTCGGGTTTAAGTTGATAAGGACCGGGAATGTATTGTCATGGCAAGTTCTAGAGTCGTAAGAACCAAGCGGCTATTCACACAAGAAACGAAAAATGAGCATTTAGTCAAATGATATGGAATTGTGTGCTCAATAAAGGCTCAAAACTCACTTTTGTGGGAATGGGTTTTTTATGTGATCAAGTATATATAATCAAATTTTAAATAAGTTTGTCATGCCTTTTCATAATTTTCTTATGTTGGTTCTTTTTATCACTACGCTATCGGTTGTAAATTTGTAAAAATATAACCTTTTTGAGAGCTTGAATTTCCCGAGTTAAACCTAGACAAGTAAAAAAAATTGAAATTTTTGAAAAAATTTGGGGTGATTAGCGGTTCCAATAGAGTTTTGTGTAAGGCTTGTATTTAGGACTTGCAAAATTCAAGGTTTTAGCATCCCCCCCACACTTAAATTACACATTGTCCTCAATGTGTCCCAAAAATAAATTTTTAGGTTGATTAGATGTGTAAAATAGTGTTTAAAAAGCAAAAATTTGTGTTACTGGGCACTGAACACGGCCCCGTGTTATCCGGGCACGGCCCCGTGTTCAAGTGCCAGTAACAAAATTGAAATAAGAGAAACAGAAGTCTGGACACGGGGGCGTGTTGGGTGAACACGGCCCGTGTCCAGTTACCTGTACTGGGCGTTTTCTGCAGGTGGTTCGACACGGGGCCGTGTTGGTTGGGCACGGTCCGTGTTGAACCTTCTGAAATAAGAGCCACTGATTTAAGCCAATTAAGTATTTAGAAATACTTCATTTTTCTGATTGCCATCCTGTGATTATGTGTTTTTTTTGTCAGTTTACAGTATGGGTAAGCAAAGAATTTTGGACATCTATCGTCAATTAGATAGTTCACCAAAAGATAAGGAAACTTCATTTCAATCAAATTCCTCAAGATACCCAACAGATACTGAGGAAAGAATATTTGTTCGTAAGGCACAGTTTGAGAAACCACTTACCACTAAGAAAAGAAGTTGGATTATTAGAAAAAGTCAAGAGAAAATAAAGAAGTCACAACCAAAAGGAGTGATGGTTAAAAAGGAAACTCAGGAAATAGGCAATAACCCACCATGGGAAAATGAATTAGATAAACAATGGGCAAATCTCTATATGTTAGCCACTACAGCAGTAAATGTTAACTTTTAATTAAGTTAAACTGCCAACACCCTGAACCAGTACTAGCACCCATATCATCTATAAGCCAGAAACTTTAAAGAAACTTTGCCCATTAGATAAACAACTTAGTAAGAGAAGATAGACTAAAATAAATTATGAATGCACAGCCCCTAGTATATTTTGAATTTCAGTGTAATTTGTAATAGACATATATATATATATATATATATATATAAAAGTCGCAATGTTTGCCATTTTTCTGTTTGAACAATGATACTTGAATAGTTATACTAAATGTTAGCCTGTGAAAGTTTAACTTACAAAATTTTAACCTAGAATTTTGTGTGTTTTCTTCATATATGCTGCACAGTATGAATGAGTTGTCTGAAGCTCTTCAGAATCTCAATCTCTATTCTGTGAATGTGGAAGTTTCCAGAGACTTTACAGGTTGTTGTGCCGATATTGATAAACCTATGGAATTTCAAGCCCAACCTCCAGAGAAACCCAAGCCAAAGAAAAGAAGAAGATTTGTGGGCTGGAGGCGTGTACGCAGGAAGAAACCAGCAACTAAAAAAGTTGCCAAGACGGAGGACCCAATGGATAAAGGATAAGGAATAGAGATTGGGGAAAGTTCTAGGCAAGCCGAGGAATTGCCACTGCAGGAGGAACTAGATCGCACACGGGCAAGTTGTGATATCCTTGGGCCAGCCAATGAAAACCTCTTCACTTATCCTGCCGAAACCCAACTTCCAGTGAACTTGGAACCAGCCATCCCAGATCCCCTTGTTAACACCCGACCTCTAGGAGAAATGGAAGAATGGTGGACCAACGACTGGAAATTTCAGAACCTCCTAAATAACCCTTATACCTTTTTCCCTCAGTTTGACCCAGAACCTGCACCAAACCCACCAATGAGCAATGAGAACTTGGCTAAACTCCGCCATTTTGGTGAAGAGCTGGTGGACGCAGGGAATCGGATCCGGGAGGTGGGAGAACAGATCTCCTGGAAGTACGACGAGAGGGAACGTCGCTTCTGAGGTGCCAGCTGACGGGGGATAGTGTGGTTGTGAAGCTGTGGTTGTATAATAATAATAATAGTAATAAAAATATAATTCTATAAAACAACCTAAAAATAAAACTTTTGTAAGATAACAAGTGTGTACGGATGCATAATATAATATATAAAAATGGAAGTCGAGAAATTGACAATTTTGGCTATACGTGTTGGTGTGATTATGTGCGATTGTTTTGTTATGTTTGGTTATTAATTATTTTCTGCTAATCACTTATATATATTAATTACCAGATGGAACACGCTGGTAATGAACCCGTTAACGAAGTTAATCAATCTGAACAAAACCATGAAGATCAATTTCTGAATAGGCAAGATAACAAGAATATCGTTGCTCAGGGAATAGCCAATGCTCTTCCAGCAATCCTTGCTGCTGCCCGAAATCCAGTTGAACCTCAACAAATTATTCCTAGCAAACGTACACATGGCGACAATTTCAGTAATAGTGTAAAAGGAGGCGGCAACCATACTAATAATGACAACGATGGGATGCAAGCCCCACTCCTTAAGAAAATGAAAGCTGCAATGCCTGGTTGCACTTACAAGGAGTTTCTTGCCTGTAAACCGGTTGAATTTGCAGGCAACGAAGGGGCGACTGCTGCACTGTGTTGGTTAGAGAAAACCGAGGCAGTGATTAAAATAAGTAAATGTGCCGAGGAAGACAGGGTCATGTACGTGTCACACCTTTTCAAAGAAGGGGCGCTAGAATGGTGGAATACGGTACTTCAAGCCAAGGGAAGCGATGTGGCCTATGCCATGAGTTGGGAAGAATTTAAGCGGCTAGTGGAAAGAAAATTCTATCCCGAGTATGAAAAGGAACAAATGGCGAATAAATTCTTGAACCACCGGATGGTGGATGTAGACTGTCGAGGGTATACTTCGACATTCTTCGAGTATGCTAGAGTAGTACCTACCCTACCTTCGCCAGAGACGGTGCTTATTTCCCGCTATATTTGGGGATTGATTTGCGAAATCTGAGATATCGTTAAAGCTGCGAGACCTCGCACTATCGACGATGCTGTGGAATTAGCTAACACCCTAACTGACGGGCTGGTTCGCACAAGAGAAGAAAAACGGAAAAAGGAAGTGGCCCAAAAAATTACCAAAAGATTCCGAGTGGGTAACAGTGGTAATTTCAAGAAAGGGGGAACTGGGCAAACTTCCACCGTTCCATTTTGCAATACCTGTAAAAGAAAGCATTTTGGAAAATGCAAAGGGTATTGCAACTTCTGCAAGATTCCAAGGCATCAAGAGGAAGATTGCAGGAGGAAGAAATCAACCATCTGCTACAACTGTGGAGAAGCTGGACATGTTAGGCCAGACTGCCCAAAATTGGTCAAACCAGCTGACAATAAAGCCAAACCTGCAGAAGGAACTACCAAGAGAAACGCAAGAGCCTTCCAGTTGACTACTCAGGAAGCAGAGCTAATCCCTGACGTGAAAGCTGGTACGTTCCTAGTTCACGACGTTTATGCAAAAGTATTATTTGACTCTGGTGCAAACCAAAGTTTTATCAATACTTCATTCTGCCAAGCTCTTAATTTACCCTTAACCAACCTTAGGCAGATTTTTACGGTCGAAACGGCAAATGGGAATTCTGTTAACATAGATAAGGTTTTGCGAGAAGGAAAGATAGAACTCTTAGGCCATAAATTTTCTGAAAACCTGTTACATATGAATTTAGCCGGATTTGATGTTGTCTTAGGAATGGATTGGTTAGTAGCCAACCATGCTCGAATTCTTTGTGATAAAAATTCCATAGAAATTCATACACCCACAGGAGAATTAGTGGTGATTACAGGAGATAAGCCACGAAAGCCACTGAAATTCATTTCAGTAATGAAGTTGGCCAGTTATTCAAGAAAACAAGAAGTGGTGTATATGATTTCAGTAATCATTAACACGAAAGGTAAGGAACTTAAAGAAATTCCTATAGTAGCAGAATACCCAGATGTATTCCCAGAAGAACTCCTAGGATTACCACCCAATAGGGAAGAAGAATTTAGAATTCATCTAATTCCTGGAACTACACCGATAGCCAAGGCACCTTATCGGTTAGCACCCACTGAGATGTTAGAACTGAAAAAGCAGTTAAATGAATTACTAAGCAAAGGATTTATACAACCTAGTTCATCCCCGTGGGGAGCACCAGTGTTATTTGTGAAAAAGAAAGATGGCTCGATGCGAATGTGTATCGATTATAGGGAATGGAATAAGGTTACAATTAAGAATCGATACCCATTACCTAGGATCGATGATCTTTTCGATCAACATCAAGGAGCTAAATACTTTTCTAAGATAGATTTACGCTCCGGATACCATCAGTTGAAAGTACAAGAAGAAGACATACCTAAAACTGCTTTCAGAACTAGGTATGGTCATTACGAGTTTACAGTCATGCCCTTTGGACTAACAAATGCTCCTGCAGCATTTATGGACATGATGAATAGGATCTGTAAACCGTACTTGGATAAATTTGTAATCGTCTTTATCGACGATATACTCATTTATTCCAAAAGTCAGGACGAGCATTGTCAGCACTTGCATGCACTCTTAATCTTGTTGAGAAAGGAGAAGCTTTATGCCAAATTCTCGAAGTATGAATTTTGGCTACAAGAGGTACAATGTTTAGGACACATGGTGAATCACGACGGCATTCATGTAGATCCCTCCAAAATAGAAGTGATCACCAAATGGAAGGTCCCGCAAACAGCTATGGAAAATAGAAGCTTTTTAGGATTAGCTGGATATTATAGGCGATTCATTAAGGATTTTTCCAAAATAGCTGTGCCCTTAACTAAGCTAACCTGTAAAGCAGTTAAGTTTGAATGGGGAACTAGGCAAGAAGAGGCCTTTAGAATTTTGAAGCAAAAGTTAACAAACGCCCCAATCCTAGCCTTACCTGAAGGAACAGAAGATTTTGAAGTTTATTGTGATGCTTCTAAGCTAGGATTAGGATGTGTGTTAATGCAACGCAAGAAGGTAATTGCGTATGCCTCAAGGCAATTGAAAAAGCACGAAGAAAACTATACGACTCATGACTTAGAATTAGGAGCCATAATTTTTGTTCTTAAGATTTGGAGACATTATCTGTACGGAAGTAAGTTTACTGTCTATACAGATCATAAAAGCTTAAAATACATATTTGGGCAAAAAGAATTAAATATGAGGCAAAGAAGATGGATGGAGATTCTAAGCGACTACGACTGTGATATTCAATATCACGAAGGAAAGGCAAATGTAGTAGCAGATGCCTTAAGTCGTAAGTATCATGAAAAGCCAAAGCGAGTTCGTGCTCTTAGATTAAATCTACAGTTATATTTAATGGAACAACTGAAAAATACCCAAGAAACAGCAATCAAGGATGATGCTAAAGGAATGAAGGGACGAGTAAAAGAATTAGAACAAGGGAGTGATGGAATTTGGAGATTCCACAAGAAAAGGATTTGGGTACCCAAGCAAGGAGAATTAAGAAATAAGATTTTGAGGAAGCCCATAAATCTAGATATACCATGCATCCTGGTAATAACAAGATGTACCAAGATTTAAGGAATAACTTCTGGTGGATTGGAATGAAAAAGGACATAGCTAGATACGTTTCTAAGTGTCTTACTTGTTCACAAGTTAAGGCAGAACACCAGAAACCCTCAGGTCTACTACAACAATTAGAAATGCCTGTATGGAAATGGGAACTTAGTTACCCAAAACTAGAAAGGGTAATGACGCGATTTGGGTAATTGTGGATCGATTAACCAAATCAGCTCATTTTCTACCCATGAAAGAAACCTTTAACATGGAAAGGTTGGCCAAGTTGTACGTAGATGAAGTCGTATCCTTACATGGAGTTCCACTCTCCATTGTATCAGATAGGGATAGTCGTTTCACTTCTCATTTCTGGACAAGTTTCCAGGAAGCAATGGGAACCCGACTAAATTTAAGCACTGCATACCATCCTCAAACAGACGGACAAAGTGAAAGGACGATCCAAACCCTGGAAGACATGCTTAGAGCATGTGTAATAGATTTTGGTGGAAATTGGGATGACCACCTACCCTTAATCGAATTCTCCTACAATAATAGGTATCATTCAAGTACAGAAACTGCCCCATTCGAAGCACTGTATGGGCGAAAATGCAGAACTCCAGTGTGTTGGGCAGAAATAGGAGAAAGTCAATTATCAGGTCCTGAAATTGTGCAAGAGACCACCGACAAGATCACTCAAATCAAGGAAAGGTTGAAAATGGCTCGAGATCGTCAAAAGAGTTATGCAGACAATAGACGCAAGCCGCTAGAATTTCAAGTTGGAGACAAGGTACTCTTGAAGGTTTCTCTTTGCAAAGGAGTAGTTCGGTTCGGTAAGAAAGGAAAGCTGAGTCCAAGATACATAGGACCCTTTCCAGTAATCCAACGCATAGGACCAGTTGCATATCGCTTACAACTACCAGAAGAGCTAGCAGGGGTACATGATGTATTTCATGTATCCAACCTTAAGAAATGTCTATCTGACGAATCCTTGGTAGTACCTCTTCAAGACATAGAGGTGAATGAAAAGTTAAAGTTCGTAGAGAAACCGCTTCAAATAGAAGACAGAAAGGTCAAGTTTCTCAAGCACAAGCGACTAGTGCCGGTCAAGGTCAAGTGGGATTCAAAAAGAGGACCTGAATACACTTGGGAACTGGAATCGGAAATGAAGCGAAAGTATCCTCACTTATTTCAGTAAATCTCGAGGACGAGATTTTAAATAAGGTGGGAAGGATGTAAGAACCTTCAAAAATGTCCCAAAACGACCCGTAAGTGAAAACCCGGACCCCTGAAACCCTAATCCGTAACAAAAATAAGAAAAACAGATTTTTGGTCTTCACGCGGGCCGCGTAAGACACAAGGGTTGTCTACGCGGGCCGCGACAACTCATCAAATATCCGGATAAGCGCTAAGGCCACGTGGCAGCCATGTGGCAGACCTAGGGGTGACACGGATGCCCTAATCTACAACTAGGAGGCTCTCGCGGGCCGCGTAAAAGCCTGTTAAGGCTTACGCGGGCCGCGTAAGACTAAAAATTTTGCTATAAGTAGCCTGTGCATGGGAAGTTCACCTGTGCTCGAAAATCTTATTCAAAAACGAAGTTCTACTGCTAAAAATCACAAATTTCATTAGGGAGGCGCTGCTACGATACAGGGTATTAACTTGATCGCTGCTACGATTCAATGTCCGATCGATTGAAACTATCCGATGGATGTTTAAGTGCTCCCCACATTAGGGCTTGTTGGATCTGAGTTTGATTCTGATTGTATTTTGTGTTTGTAATTAAGATGAAAATGGATGAGTGTGCAGCGGAATTATAATGAAAACAAACTTTGCATACAATCAAACGAGAGTAATACTTTGATCAAACATCTTTTCTCAATGAATCGGAAGATTGAATTTATTTCAATATCGATTACAATGATTGATGAATGAATGCAAACTCCCCCTCAGCCAGAGCTCAGTGTTTGTTCGTGCAAAGAAGACGGTATTGCAAAGAGCTAATAGAACAGTACATAGTACTGAGCTATTTATAGGCACTTGCAAACCACTGAGCATCTTAGCTGACGTCACCATGAAAGTGACATCTAACCTCCTAACAAACTCTAACCTCTGATCTATACAAACACTGCTATGTTAACTACTGCTATTACATTACATTACAAAACAGACTATAGATCAGCTGCTTCAACCTTCCACTGCTGTAAACCCAGCAGTACTTGTCCGGATCAGCAGTGCTTGACTCAAGGCAGTAGATTGACTCAGCAGGGCTTTAGTCTTTCATCAGGTCTTTACTTGAGCAGCAGTTGTAGGTCAGCAGTTTGCAAGATCAGCAGATAGGAGGTCAGCAGATGTTGAAATCACTTTCAAGGGGAGAGACTTGTATGTAAACATCTGCTTATTCTGGATCCACTGCTCTGATCCAGTTTTGGCTTTAATTATCTGTTCCTCTGATAGGGTTCAATCCCAACAATCTCCCCCTGGAACAGATAATGCCAAAACTCTTCATTAATGTGGAATTCTTTATTGCCTCATTAACAGTTCCCTTATATGACCTTTAAATTGTAGTTCAAAGTCTAGGGCATCTGTGTCTTCATCATCCCTGCTAAGTGGAAGATCAAGGAGATCCTGCAAATCTTCAAGACTCAGGCCAAGAGCTTGTTCCCTTGATATTTTCTCCACTTCTCCACCAGACCTGAGCAAAGTCAATACGCAGGTCTGTTTGTCAGTTTCCCACTTTTGTATTTTTGAGCCTGGTGGGTTTCTTGGGAGATGTTTATTTGTAGAGGTATTTGGTGAGGCTGGCCTATTCATAACTGGCTGAGCAGTACTTGCAGTTTGATCCAAACCAAGAGTTTCTATGATCATTTTCTTTATGCCTTCTTTTACAAGGTCATCTCCTTTTATCATCTCTTGGATGGTTTCACCTCCCAACTGTTTGTGTGTCCTTCTTTTATAGATGGCAGCACCAGTTGGAGCAGTGGCTCTCCTGATTTGCAGCTTTGTTGGTCTTTTTGAAACCTCTGCTTCAGGATAGTAAGGCTTTTGAGGAACATTTGGATCTTTCTTTCTTAGTTCCTCCAACCTTTTGTAGGTGATCCTGACCACATCTTCTTTCCATCTAGCAATTTGTCTTTTGTTTCCATATTCAGCAGCAACCAGTTCCTCTTTCATTCTCTTCAACTCTACCTGTTTATCAGGCACATTCTTTTTAAACTTTGCCCAATTAGGAGGAGTGTGAGTGACCTTCCTTTTTATCATGTCTTGAGTTCTTGCTGCCTCATTTTCAAGCTCAGGAACAGTCCACTCTTTGTACATGTATCTCTCTCCTTTGTACTTCTTGTGAGCTATGATGCTTTCAATGTAGTCTTTCTTCAAAGTTTCAGCTGCTCTTTCTGAAATTTGTTGACTGACATTTTTTGCAAATTGTTCTAGAGATCTGACTTGTGTGAGCAGATATTGATAGTTTCTTGAAATTTCTTTGTCAGATTTCCCTTGTGTATTTCTTTTTGAGATATCCTCTGCTTGCTTGGCCTTGATTTTCAAATATTCATCAACATTTTTAGGCCAGGGATATCCTTTTATTGATGGCAAACTCCTTTTGGCAGGGTCATCCTCAAAGTAAAAAGATTTTATTTCTTCTCTAACAGCTGCTAGTTCAAGAGGAAATTGAACACCTGCAGGAGGTAAGGGCTTGTGCATTCGAACTGAAGAGAGAGGAACTGGTTTTGGTATTGTGACAAGAGCTAAAGATTTTGAAGATGTTTGTGGTGGTGAAGTGTCATCATCTTTGAGAATTAGCCTTCTCCTCTTTGTTTGAGGAGGGGCTGATGATGTTTTGGATGGAACAGTGGTGGTGGATGTAGTGGCAGTGGTTTGTGATTGACTAACAGTTGTTGAACCAACTGGTGTTCCAACCACTGTTGTCATTACAGCAGATGCTGTAACAACTGTTGTCTTCTGCCTTTTGGCAGGAGGTGATTTTGTTTTCGGTGGTGATGGTGGTAAAGCAGTGGATCTGGTGTGTGTTGAAGTGGGAGCAGATGTTGAAACTACTGAAGTACCGGCAGTAGTTGATACAACAGGAGTTACAACAGCTGTTTGGGTGGAGATTTGATGCTGATGGCTTTTGGATGGTGGTTTTGGAATATGCTTTGGAATACTGGATGGGATGGACTTAGGTTTCCTTTTTGTCTTAGGATTTTTAGAATCCTTTGATCCAGAACAACCCTGCGCATACAGTTCCATAAAAGCTCTTTTCTCCTCATTCCATCTTGAGATATCCTTTGCCATTCTATCTCTTTTAACACTTGCTACTCCTTCATCAAGTGCTTCTTGAGTTGCATCAATCTTTTTACTACCATCTGGCACAGGAATTTTTCTGGTCATAGCATCCCTTTCAGGTTTAATGTAGAGACCATCATCTATTCCTTTCTTCTTCCACTCCTGAATTTTCTCCCCCTTTTTGGCATTATCTTCTGGGAGTTGATCAATGAAAAGTACTGTTGGAGGAGCAGTGCCAGTGGTGTGCAGGATCTGAGTTTTGAGAGCCTTTAGATCAGCCTGAGTGTTCTTGAACCTTGACTCCATTATATTTCTCAGCTGTTGGACATGTTTTTCATGTTGCTGATCTGCTATTTGTGCTTGTTTATGGAGAAAAGGTTGAAAGTAATTCCAGAGCTCATTTGTAGCAGGTGCCTGTTGTGGAGCAGGTGCTTGAGGTGGAACAACAGTGGATTGTACCTTTTGTACTTGTAACAACTGTTGTAGCATGTCTTTGAGTTCTGCAACAGAGTTATCAAGCTTTTCAACATGATCCGTCAATTTCTGGTACTTTAAACCATCACCCAATTTAATGGGATCATCTGATTTCCCACTAACAGTGGTTTTATCAGTGGTTGAGGTAGGGAGTATACTCCAAACATTAACCCCTGATGCCCCTTTGTCTTGGTACTGGGGTCTTCTTCCTTCAATACTTGACAACCTTTTGATGTTGCCAGTAGGATAAATAAATCCACTGGTGGTTGGCAGAGGTGCTATGTAAGGAATTGCCTCCAAGGAAGTCTTATTTATGTAACCACTGTCCAACTGTAAACCAGTGGGTTCAACAGTTGTAGTGGTTGCTTCACTTGGACTACCACCAAGAGTTACGTGTAACTCAAGGGGTGTAACCTCCTCAGGTTGTGTTGGTGGGTTAGCATGGATTGATACATCAGACCCAGTCAGTTGTTGAGGTAAATTCTCATTAATAGGTGATTGAGAAGGACTGGTTAGTGCCTGGTTCAAATCAATTGCATCCAACTGCGGTTTAATTGGTGAGGGAATTGTGGATGTGATGTTTGGTGTAGAAAAAGGATTTGCCCCGGGCATTGGACTGTGGATGATGGAATCAAGTGATTCCAGAGCATCATGATGTGGTGGCCCTATGTGTACAACCTGATCTTTTTGTGAAGAAGCAGGAGGAGTTTTGGTTATGGGTTGAGATATTTGTACCAACTGCTGTGAGGAAGTAGCAGCAGTGGTTTCGTGTGACATTTGTGTTGTCACAGGCAGTAGCTCTGGTATCTCATCCTCCAGAGTTGCCTTTTTTATTGGTTTGGGAGGTTTTTTATTTTTCTTTTTGTTTGGTTTTTTGGGATTTGTAGGTGTGGGTTTCAAAACAGTTGTTCTGCTGCTTTGATCACCTTGAGCAGTGGGCTCAGCAGCAGATACCTGAGGAGCAGTGGTAGCTGCTAAAATCTGCTAAGGCACCTCTGCTTGTGTTTTGCAAGGTGTTAACATTCTTGAAAAAGTTTCAGTTGTTAAACAGTTTATTTGAGTAGAATCACCTTGGTTTATTGCAGCTAAATCATCCTTACTGAATTTCTTTTCAAAATAGTAAATTAAAAACCTTGGAAACAGTAAGAATGATTTTGTTTCAACATTATTAACCAAATCTTTAAAAATTTCCCGAGAATAGTTAAAATTTTCTTCTTGAAGAATTGCATATCCCAGATTTTGAATCTTTAAAGGGATTTCATTGAAAGAAGTGGTTTTGTTTGAAACACATAGTAGGAGGGTATGAAATAAAAATCTGGTTGCAGAAGGAAAATAACCTTTTTGTAAGGTAAGTTTCTTCATCATTGTGGCTTCATACCCTCTCTCAATGAAGTCAGTTTGTAACTCGTTTTTAGTGAAAGAAGTTTTACCTTCCTGATCAGCGAGTTGAAAGACCTCTGAAATGGATTGTGGCGTGATTTGAACAGCTTTACCCTTTATAGAAGAGTGTATGGTAGTTGCATTGTCTCCTTGTTTTTCAAGGGTTGCATTCTTCCAGAACTCCCTTTGGGTCTCCAAATAGATTGGTGCATCGGCGGTGAACAAAGTTTTGTACTTTGATTTTGCCATGGTGTCAATGATGGAATTGAAAACATTTGTGGTTCCTGGTTTTGTGAGAAGACCCAGGAGATTGTGAGATGGTTTATATGGAATTTCAGTGGAGATTGCCTTTTGAGAGGTTGTTTTCGATGATGATTTGGAAGTGGGTTTTGTGGATGGCTTCGATTTTGTTATTTTGAAGATGATGATCGAAGAAATTTATGGAGAGATGAGATGAAAAACTGCTTTGAGAAGAGAATTTTTGAGAATTCAATTCGACAGTAAAACCCTGTTTTGGTGGTGAGTGGGGGTTTTTATAGGGAAGAAAGTGAATGCTGACGTGGCAGCCGTTACAAAAGGTCTGACCACTATGTACTGCCCATGTGACAACCCCTGGTGAAAGTGAAGGACAGTACTTTTATGAAAGTGACTGATGAAAGCAGTGGTATTAGAGCAGTGGATGATTTTCACTATCAGTGGATAGCATATCAGTGGATAAGACACTGCTTTTGAACAATCAGAGTTTATCAAAGGAATGAGAGAACAGGGGTTGACTTTCAGCAGTGGACAGATTTTTTAAGTAGAGCAGACTTTTGAACAATCAGTGGTTATGGCAGACTTTTAAGGATTTTAATGAAAATTTCATTTTTAGCTATTTTTAAGGATGGATTTTTGATTTTCTGAAAACATTTTGTTGCTTTTATTCATAGAAAAACAAGATGTTGCTTGTTATTCCATGTTCAGCATCCCAATCCTAGAGACCAAGCTTTCAAAAGTGGCTGTTTCAAGTGCTTTTGTGAGCACATCTGCCAGCTGGTCTTTAGTTGGGACATGATGCAGAGAAATCAAACCTTTTTTCATAGCAATCCCTCACAAAGTGATGTCTGATGTCGATGTGTCTGGTGGTAGAGTGGGAATCTGGATTTTTGATGATATTTTCTGCTGCCTGGCTGTCCAACATGAGTGGTGTCTTTAAGGCAGTGATACCAAAATCCAGTAACTGATTCTGAAGCCACAGGAGTTGGGCTGTACAGCTTGCAGCAGCAATGTATTCAGCCTCAGCAGTGGATGTTGAAACTGCTGCTTGCTTTTTGCTTTGCCAAGAAACCAAGCAATCACCTAGAAACTGGCACCCTCCTGAAGTGGACTTCCTTGTGGTGTGACATCCAGCAAAGTCACTGTCTGAAAAACCTGAAAGCTTGATGTTCCCATTAGCTGGATACCAGATACCAAGTGTGGGAGCACCTTTTATGTATCTGAAGATCCTTTTTACAGCAATGAGATTTGATTTTCTAGGAGCTGATTGACTTCTTGCACAGACACATGTTGCAAACATGATGTCTGGTCTAGATGCAGTTAGGTACAATAAAGACCCAATCATGCTTCTATAAAGTGTTTGGTCAATCAGCTCATCTTTTTCATCAGACATGACCAGCTTATTTGTTGCCATGGGTGTGCTGCATGGTTTACAATCATTCATATCAAATTTGGTCAAAAGTTCTTTAGCATATTTGCTTTGATGAATGAAAGTTCCATTTTGCATTTGCTGTACTTGGAGACCAAGAAAGCATTGCAGCTCACCCATTGCACTCATTTCAAACTCAGTTGTCATGAGTTCTCTAAACTCTTCACACATTTTGTTGCATGTGCTTCCAAAAATAATGTCATCCACATAAATTTGGACAATCATTAAATCCTTCCCTCTCCATTTTAGAAAAAAGTGTTTTATCAATGGTACCTCTTTTTAAACCATTTGAGAGTAGGAAGTTGGAAAGAGTTTCATACCAGGCTCTTGGTGCTTGTTTCAAGCCATACAAGGCTTTGTTTAGCATGTAGACATGATCTGGATAAAATGGATCCTCAAAACCTGGAGGTTGACAAACATATACCTCTTCTTGAATTGTACCATAGAGGAAAGCACTTTTGATATCCATTTGAAACACTTTCATGTTGTGGTTGACAGCAAAGGCCAGGAACAGTCTAATGGCTTCCAATCTTGCAACAGGGGCGAATGTTTCATCATAATCAATCCCCTCTTCCTGTCTGTAACCTTGAACCATAAGCCTGGCTTTATTCTTGACAACAATACCCCTTTCATCAGTTTTATTCTTGAAGACCCACTTTGTGCCAATGGGACTAACCTCTTCTGGCAGTGGTACAAGCTCCCATACTTCTTGTCTTTTAAACTGTTGGAGCTCCTCTTGCATGGCTTCTACCCAGCTATTGTCTTTCAGTGCCTCTTGGTACTTGATTGGCTGATGGAGTGATAGAAAACCAGCAAAAAGACAAATGTTTTGGGATTGGCTTCTTGTGAGCACCCCTTCATTTATGTTGCCAATGATTTGATCAGGTGGATAAGATCTCAGGAAGATTAAATCTCCTTGGTATGGTATGATGGCATTTGTTGGTGAAGGCTGCAAATGTGTATCATCTGAGCTAACCACTGCTGGGGACTTTGATGATCCAGCAGTGGCTTCAAAAGGTGGTGGAATAGGAGGTAATGAAGTGGACACCTGCTGACTTTTATCCACTGTTTGAGGACTTTTATCAGCAGTGTTTGAGGATGTGGAAGCAGTGGTTGATGGGCTACTTTGGTCAACAACTGTTGAGGTAGCAGTGGTTGAGCTTTGACAACTATTTTGAACTGCTGATGCTTTTCCCTTTGTGGCAGACCTTTGAGGGATGATGATTTCATACCCATAGTCTGGTGTTGTATCCTCTGATGGACCTGCACTGTTAGTCTTGACAGCAGTATTTTCAAAAGTAAATTTTTCAAGATCAAACAGATCTGCAGGATTTGCTGGGATTTTCATTGATGAAAGTTCATTGAACTTTACATTCAAAGTCTCCTCCACTGCCTTGGTCCGTGTATTGAACACTTTGTAGGCCTTGGCAGAGGTTGAGTATCCCAGATGATAACCACAATCAATTTTGGCTGCAAATTTTGAAATGGAATCATTTAAGTTCAAAATAAAACATGGGTAGCCAAACACCTTGAAATATGAGATCAATGGTTTGATTTTATACAGAATTTCATAAGCAGTCTTTTTATGCCTGGGGTTTATTAAAACTCTGTTTTGGACATAGCAAGCAGTGTTTACTGCCTCTGCCCAGAAAGTTAATGGCAAACCTGAATCAGCAAGCATGGTTCTGGCAGCCTCAATCAAAGTTCTGTTCTTCCTTTCCACTACCCCATTCTATTCTGATGTTCTAGGGATACTGTACTGCCTTACAATCCCTTTCTTCACACAGAAGGCATCCAACTCCTTATTTTTGAATTCTGTGCCATTGTCACTCCTGAAGCTTTTCACTGGAAGGTCAAATTGCTTTTCAACCTGTGTCACAAAGTCTTGCAAAATGCCTGCAGTCTCATCTTTTGAGTGTAAAAAGAAAGTCCATGTAAACCTAGAAAAGTCATCAACAATAACCAAACAATATCTTTTTTTCTTGAGGCTCATGACTTGAACTGGGCCAAACAAATCCATGTGTAGCATTTGCAAACACTGGGTTGTTTTGGACTCTTCAATGGACTTATAAGAACTTTTATGATGTTTTCCTTTTAAACAGGAAATGCAATGTTCAGGACATGAGAACAATTTTTGTGGTAGGCCTCTCACCAAACCATTTTTTGAAATTTCAGTGATTGTCTTAAGATTTGTGTGCCCCAACCTTCTGTGCCAAAGTTCTGTCTCTTTGTTAGAGGCAGCTGAGAACAGACAGGCATCAGCTCTGGGACACTCTTTTGACATATCAACAACATAAGCATTGCCACTTCTTTGAGCAACAAGTTTAGTTTGACCAGTTTTGATTATTGCTTCAATCTTTTTGACCATTTCTGGTCCAACAATCCTACAACAATCTTTTGTGAAGAATGAACCAAATCCTCTGTCACTCATTTGGGACACACTCAGAAGGTTGAATTTTAGATTGTCTATCAGATTAACATTTTCAAATTTTACATTTCCAGACTGCACTGTACCAGACCCCAGAACTTTCCCTTTACTATTATTTCCAAAGGATATATCACCCCCTCCATGGATTTTAAAGTCTTTGAGGAGGGCTTTACATCCTGTCACGTGCCTGGAGCCTCCACTATCTACATACAAAAGACTATCAAAGCATGCAGAAGCTCCCTGCACATGAAGTAAAAAGATTAGTTCATTAAGGTCTCCAAAGCCAACAGGGCTTTGGATGGGGTCTCAACAGTGTCTGGGATGGATGCAGAATGATGGACAGTGGTTAGGTCAGGGGTTTGGACAGTTTTAATACTGTTTTTTGCTAACCACTGTTGGGGGTCTTGACCAATCACCTGTTGATAACCAAAAGGATGCCTATTCACTTTAGGTTTAGAGGGCCTTTTGTAGGCCTCATAAACGTGTGGAATCCTTTGGTAGGACTGTTTTTCCTTGCCTTTTCTGAACTGGTTGGCAGGGGGCGCATCAGTAACCTGAACATCTCTTTTGACAGATGTTTGGTTCAGCTGTTTTGTGACAGCTGTTTGAACTGGCACAAATAGTGGTTGTTTCTTGGTGAATTTGACAGATGTTGATGATGATGATGGACTCAAGGATGTTTTAGCAATGTACTCATTCTTTTTCACATTAAAGTTTTTGAGATACACACATGCTTGAGTTTTGTGGTTTGTTTTACCACAAACAATGCAACTTTCAGCTGAAACAATGACACTTGTTCTGTTTAAATCATAAGCTTTCAAGTGGAAACAGTCTTTTGTTAGATGATTCCTTTTCTCACAGAATTCACAAAACAAGTTATCAATTTTTTCTTTCTTCTTTCTCTTTTCAGACTCCTTTGCAGCAGAGGTTTTAACCACAGCTGGGATGTCCTTGAGAGGTATGACTTTAGCTTTTGGAGCTTTAACACCATCAGTTGATGTAAAGTCCATTAGCTTGAAATTTTCAAGAATATCACACTCATCAGACCATTTTGGTTTAAACTGATAATCTTCAAGCTCCTCAAAGATAGAGGATCCCATTGGTCTGTCAAGTGTGATTTTGTTACCAAGTTTGTCAGTGATTTTCACTTCTTGGCCATTCTTGTTTGTGGGGATGAACTCAGTGGTTACATCAGTGGTTTGAACAGATTTTCCAAAAGCAGTGGTTTCATCATCATATTTTCTATAACCAACACCAAATTTCACATTGCTTTTTATCTGTTTTTCAAGCATAACCTCATACCCTTTGCATGATTCCACCCATCTCTCACATGTGATCTGGGTGGACTCCAACTCCTTTTTGCAAACTTGGTATTTTTCTACCATAGTTTGGAGTTGAGTTTTGGTTATGCTTTGTTCTTCGTTAAGACTGCTGATCTCTTTTTCCTTTTCAGTCAATTTGTTTTTAAGTTCTTTTAAAGATCTTTCAAATTTGACTTCATCAGTTAAGATTTTATCCTGAAGGTTTTCATTTACCTCTTTGATGTTAGCAAAAGCAATAATGCAATTGTCAGAACATAGTTTTTCAAGAACTTGAGGTGATACCTTGGCAGCAGCCATCATTGCACAATCACATTGAGGATTTTCTTCATCATCAGCTCTTTCTTCTTTCTCACCTGCTTTTTCTTCTCTCTTTTCTTCCTTGTTCTCTTCGGACCATGGATCTGTCATTGGTTCAATCAGGGTACCTGAACTTTCTCCCAACAGTAGTTCACCAGCCACAGCAGTAACCACTGCTTCAGTCACCTCATCCACTGTTTCAGTACTCAGCTGTCCCTCTTCAGTTTCAACCCCCTCCTGTATTGACTCTAATGCCATCAAGCAAAATTCATTATGAGAAGAATCATTAGAATCATAGAGTGCAAAATTTTGATCACTAAGGTCTTCAGGCATACTGCTCCAGTCCACAAACCCTTGAGTGAAAAAACTTTGTTGATCTGGTTGTATCACTGCTGGAGCAGTGGTTTGAGGTGCAACAGGTTGCAATTGTACCTGTGGAGCAGGGGTTTGAACGTACTGAATTTGTGGGACAGTAGTTTGGACATAATGCACGGGCACAGGGGCAGCAGCATAGTGAGCAGTGTTCACTTGAGCTGCAGGGGTATATTGGGTATAGTGCACAGTGTTTTGACTTTGTGGTCTAGGGTTAGAGCTAGGGTGAGTAACTATTGGTCCAGTGTTTTGACTTCTGCATTCCCTAGCAAAGTGCCCTAACCTATTACACTTGTAACACTTGATTTTCAATTTATCCAACCCAACCCTCAAATTCCCATGAAGTCCTGGGAATTTTCTCCTTGTTCTTTTATAGAATTTGCTAGTTCTAACACTGAGCAAAGCCAACTGGTGCAGAATATCCATCTCTTCTAAGTCAGTGGGATCAAAATGTTGTAAATCATTGAGTTCAAAGCTTAGATTGTCTGATATCTGGTTTTCGTTTGCAGTGAATGCATAACTTGCAGAGTGAGGATCAGGGTTGTTAAAATTTGCCCCAGCAGTTATGTCAATGAAGTGATCATAACCCTGATCCTTACCACTGCTCCCAGATTCTTCTTGACCCAGAAAAGCAGTGTTACCGAATGTATAATCATCAACGGCTTTTCCTGACTCTTGTAACTTCCTTTTCTGGTTCAACTCCCTTTCGTAGGTCAGGAGTCGACCGTGGAGTTGGGTCAAGGTCAGATCCTTGAACTCAGGTGAGTTTCGGGTGACAAAAGCTATGGTGTCCCATTTTTCTGGCAGTGACCTGAGGAACCTGCTATTTTGAGTTGAGTTTGTAAAAGTGGTATTAACAAGCCTCAGTTCACTGATGAGATAACTGAAACGATCAAATTGTTGCGTCAGTGATTCACCTCTAACATGACAAAATGTTTCATACTGTTGATTCAGGATTTCCCTATTGTTTTCTATGACTTCTTCGGTTCCCCCAAACTGTTCCTTAAGCGCGTCCCATAACTCTTTGGCACTGTTACAGTGTAACAGTCCAGCATATATCTCATTGGGCAGCGCTGATGCTATGATGCTAAACGCTTTAGCATCTAGTTCGAACTTTTGATAGTCGGTTTCGGTATAATTTTCAACTGGTTTTGGAACGAACTTTTTAGCATCTTCAGCGCTTGGCACTGTGGGAACGTGGGGACCAAAGACGACAGACCTCCAACAACTTGTGCTTTGTTAAGCAAGGATGTGACCCATCCTCCTCTGCCAGATGTTGTACTCATTTCTTTTTAGCATAGGTGGTTTAAAAAGTGAGCCGATGTTGTTTTTATCATCCTGAGATTGTGACGTCATTCTTGTTGTTTTACAGACACTGAGAAATCAACTTTAATGGTGATTAATCCTTGCTCTGTTTTTCAACGAACGAACAAACGATCAGTATCAACTGTTATGAGCCGAACTATTTACGTCAAAATGATTGTTAAATCAAATTTGACTGTCCAAGCTCTGATACCAAATGTTGGATCTGAGTTTGATTCTGATTGTATTTTGTGTTTGTAATTAAGATGAAAATGGATGAGTGTGCAGCGGAATTATAATGAAAACAAACTTTGCATACAATCAAACGAGAGTAATACTTTGATCAAACATCTTTTATCAATGAATCGGAAGATTGAATTTATTTCAATATCGATTACAATGATTGATGAATGAATGCAAACTCCCCCTCAGCCAGAGCTCAGTGTTTGTTCGTGCAAAGAAGACGGTATTCCAAAGAGCTAATAGAACAGTACATAGTACTGAGCTATTTATAGGCACTTGCAAACCACTGAGCATCTTAGCTGACGTCACCATGAAAGTGACATCTAACCTCCTAACAAACTCTAACCTCTGATCTATACAAACACTGCTATGTTAACTACTGCTATTACATTACATTACAAAACAGACTATAGATCAGCTGCTGCAACCTTCCACTGCTGTGAACCCAGCAGTACTTGTCCGGATCAGCAGTGCTTGACTCAAGGCAGTAGATTGACTCAGCAGGGCTTTAGTCTTTCATCAAGTCTTTACTTGAGCAGCAGTTGTAGGTCAGCAGTTTGCAAGATCAGCAGATAGGAGGTCAGCAGATGTTAAAATCACTTTCAAGGGGAGAGACTTGTATGTAAACATCTGCTTATTCTGGATCCACTGCTCTGATCCAGTTTTGGCTTTAATTATCTGTTCCTCTGATAGGGTTCAATCCCAACAGGGCTATACTTTGTCATTCGTCGTGAATTCGATGGATGTTTAAGTATTGCACTTTGTCATTCGTTGTGAGGGTTTTAATCTCGTGAGTTATCGTAAATGTTGTATTAGTTACTAACCTAGTTCGTGTGCATTGTCATTTAATTTAGGTTACAAGGCTTATCAGTACGCTAAACTCTGCCCGTTTAAATCTGCAATGTGAGTCATTCTCTTTTTATCAATAATGTTTTACAATACTCCAACATTTTCAAAAAGTTATTATTACAGGGATTAAGTCGTGGTTATCTTGAATCACTGGCTAGTGGGGTATTGTGCACATTACTAATTTCTCACGGTTAGGTTCATTGACCTAACAGTGATAATCATCACTACTTGGGTGAAAGGACCCAATAGTGGTATGACCATCGTCACCAGGAGGTGATACGGCGCCAGATAAAAATAAGATAGAAGCCATTGTAATCGTTCTTATGCTGTAATTTATAACTATGTGTCGTTTTATCAAATTTGAGTGACTCGCCAGTATTTCCCCGCTGATAAAATATTTTTAAAACATGTTTCAGGTGACTACTGTGAACCAAAGAAAAGTGCTACGGAGCACTAACAAGCTTGAAGTAGTGGCTCAGTTAAACAAATAAACATGTTTTGTAAACCAGGGAAATTTCCTTGTGAAATTCCTCTATTGTAAATTACGGGGTTATCCCGAGTTATGAAATAAAATAATCGGGTATTTCAAGTTTTAAAAGATCCTGTTAAATCTTCCGTTGTCAACTCAATTAATGAATACCACGGGTTTCTGTCCCGCGGCTCCTGGACCGGGCAAACCGGGATGGGGGTCGTGACATTCGCCAAGTAAGCCTTTTCTTTACTTGCTTTTTGTTCGTTTTATATGTTCGTAATATATATTTTTTATAGAAAAACCGAGTTCTCATGTGCATGTAGAGCCGTCATCTATGTTTAATGATGACGTTTTTCCCTTTTCACCGCGTACCTCAATCAACGAGCGGTTAGTAAGTACTAAAGCCACTGGTGAAAATGAGGCGGAGACTGCTGCGGAGGTAAGAACCCCCGAGGCTGAAAAACCTGTTGAAAATGCGGTGGAATAAGAGAAAGTTGTCAGCCTGAGAACTGCGGGCGTTGATGTTGAGCATCCAAAATCTCTTGAAGTTGTTGCACGAGTCCGGAGAAAGGAAAGTCAGCTCAAGAAGATCCTGTAGCAACTTTTCCTACTGCGGGTTTTGCGCCTGTAAATGCCGAGAAGGTTCCTACAGACCCAAGTTCTTTTGCTTATGTTGATGAGAATTCCTCTATCCGTCCGGATGAAACTTTGGGGGATTATTATTATAGAACTTACTCGGAAAAGAACGCCTCTGAAATTCATGCTCCGGTTTGGAGTTTGAAGAAAGGTAATACCTTTTCAGACTGGCGTGTTTGCCGAGACTGGTTGCAGGGGACCTTTCCTCCTGGGGAGATCAACTTTCAAGAAGGGCGTCCTCACGAGTAGACTTATCACGCTTACCTTGAAGAAGCGGCTACTTATACGTCTACTACACATCGCATAGTGCGTGAGTGGCGTAGTATGCATAAAGAATGGGCTGCTTTTGAGGTGTCCAAGAAGAAAATTGCTGAGGATGAGGCCCGGGTAGCTCAGTTGAAGGCTAAGTTGGAAGCTGCCTGGGCCAAGTTTGATAACGACTTGAAAACAGAAGAGTGGTCTGTTGCTGGGTGGAAAAGGAAGGCTGAAGCAGCGCTTCTTTCCAAAGAGCGTAAAAATTGGAGGGGGATTTGTGAGAAAGACAATAAAGAGAAGATGGGTCTCCGAAATATCATCAACAATCTCAAAGCTGAGGTTGAGAAATTGAAAAAACAAGATGCAGAGATTGAAAAATTAAGACAAGAAAAGGCTGAAGTTGAAGCAGCACGTGATGAGGCGCGCTCTCATAGGGAAAGGAGTGAACAGAGAGAGGTATATACCTGCGCTATTCTTGCCCTTAGGGATAAGGAGATAGAGGAACTCACTTCTTTATTATCCGAGCAGGAACAACTTAAGGCAGAAGTTGTGGCTGTTAAAAAAGATTTAGATCTTGAACGGTCCAAACAAGCTGAGACTTCCCGCTGCCTTACCGAGGCTGAAGATAAGTTGGAGAATTCTGAGACTGCGCTGGCAACGGCGGAAAGTGAGCTTGAAGCGTTGAAGAGCGATATGTCGTGGTTGAAAGAGCATGGAATTGCAAGCGTAAGTTTATCTATCTTTGGTAATATTTGAAGATGTTTACGCGCCTTCTTACTTCTTTTTCTTTTTACTCTTTGTGCAGATTGCTAACTCAGTTCTTAATTCTAAGGAACTGGATAGGACGGTTGCGCATTTGCTGGTTGCTGCTCGGAATGATGGGCATGCCCAAGGGTACGCAGAGTGTTCCCACCATGTGGTTAACGCTTTAAAGGTTGACTGGGACACTAGTAAGTCTGCTACTCATGGTGTTGATACTGAAGCTGCTCTTTCCGTTGCAAAGACTCAGTTTAATACTTTACAACTTCCGGTCATGGATCTTATTGATGCTGCGCTACAGTCTGAAGAGTTCATGACGGGATTAAGAGAAATTTTCCCAAACCGGGAAGAAGGTGAAGATGAAGACCTAGCGTAGGTTTTTGTTGTTTTGGTTTGTATGAACAATGGATTTGTGACTTAGGCTGAGGGGGTAGATCCCTGTTTGTTAATGCGCTTTGGCGCAAGTAACTTTATTTCATACACTGCCGTGTATGCTTATAAATTTTCGTTAAGGCACGTAATGCGCCAGTAACTAGTATGAAATGTGTTTGAATTACAATATTTTGCATGAGTACAATTGCTTTGATTAGGTAAGGCAAATAAGGGTGGTATAAAGCTCATGTGTGAACGTAAAGTTGGACCTTGCGCGATGAGTGTGATCACTGGCCGTTCATGAGACTTGTGTTCCAATTACTATAACGTTTTTATGCTTACCGAAAGGAATTGCATGCACTTTGTAATAGACACAGAAATAATAGAACTAACTTTGCTTTGATTAATGATAAGGCTCAGAGGCCGTAGTATAAAGTTGTCCGTTTAGGATAATTAAATGGAACTTAACTTACTCATACTATAGGTCTACACCATGGATTGGTAAGTTAAAGAACTTGACCAATATGTGAAGAGGCTATTGTATGTTACTTGCTTCTTGCGCCACTTAGTTTTTTACTTTCTTACTCAGTCCTTCATCGCCGCGAGTGATTTGCTTTATATCCTTCCGCACGTTCTGCAGTAAGTGGGTGAGTTCACCACTTTTGAGCGCTTTTTCAATCTCGGTGTGGAGAGATATACAATTGTTCGTAGTGTGACCATTATCCTTATCGTAGTCACAATACTGATTCGGATCTTGACCCCTCTTGTTCTTCATTGGCAGAGGAGCTTTAAACTGATAGTCTTCTGTGTTGAGCACCTCCGCCGGAGTTTTCGTTAGTGGGGTCCACTGTCGTTCTCTATTTTCTTGCTTTGTTTCCCTCTGTGCTGCGAGCTTGTTTATGGTTGCTCGCGCGTCTTCTGATGAGTACGTTCCAGAAGTTGAGTCGCGCCAATTTTTCTTAAATTTCTTTCCACCGCTACCGCTCATGTCTTGTGGACGATTGTGCGGTGGTGGTGGCCTGTTAGTGCTGAGGTTTCCTTCTGTCTGGGCGTATACTTTGGCTAGAGCCATTAGCTTTTCCCAGCTCTTGGGTAACCCTTCCGTTCCCGATAGAACCTTGATCATATCATCGCAGCGGACAGCATACTTGAACTGTGCTCGTATCAAGTGTTCGTGAACGTCACCGATCTCTAGTACCTCCTTGTTGTAACGCGTAATGAAGTCCTCTAAGCTCTCATCATCGCGTCTCCAAATATTCATCACATCAGCGGTGTCTCTGATAGACCTTCGATGTTGGCTAAAATGCACGAGGAATTTTTCTCTCAGATCTACCCACGACGTTATCTTCACGACTGGTAAGTTATCGAACCATAGTCGCGCTACACCGGTCAGGGTTTGGATGAATAGATGACACCACATTGGTAAGGTCCATCCTCCTACCAGACTGGCGCTAGTGAATACCCGAAGATGATCGTCGGGATCTGTCATGCCATTGAATTTTCCTACATTCGATGGTAATTTCGCTTTTTCGAGAGGAGCCAAAACGATTTCACTGATGAACTTTGAATTCTCGGCTGCTTCTGCCGGGCGGTAGATTAAGTTGTAATCGTGCTCTGCATCTGGATTATAACCCGCACGAGGTTTATAATTTTTGTGATCCCTTTGCAACCGGCTGAATATACTTGTGTTTCCTTCCTCCCGGTATGTTCTGTCATATTCGTCGGTGTGGGTGTCCCGCTTCTGATAGGAACGTGGCCCAACCGAGAATGGATCGATTGCCTTCGATGTGAATGAGATTCATCATGATACTCTCTTCGTCGATTCGTGGAATGAGTAAACTCATACCTTGTAGGAGATCTGGAGTAAACTTCTGTGTCTTCCACATGAATTTGTGATGGTGTTTCATGATGTGAAGCACGAGGTGCAGATGGTGCTCGTGTACGAGATGCAGGTCTTTGTGACTGAGTGGGAGGAACAGCCTGTGAACAAAGTTGTGCATATACAGCATTTATTGCACCTTGGGATCTAACATACCATGAGATAGAAGTTTCTCCGGGAGGTAAAATTGAACTTATCGGGATCTCGGGTTGTACTCCTGGAGTAACAGGGTCATTTGGATGATTATCGTTGTACTGGACTTCGTTATCATCCGAAGCCTCTTCCACAATCCCTTCGACTTGGGTATTGTGTACGAAATTTGGCCGAGGGCAGGATTGACGGTTTTTCGGAGTTTCTTCCATTGAGAAAACAGAGCTAGAAGAGTAAATCGAAACGAGAAGATATGAATAAAAACTTAGAAATCGGTGGGTGCAAATGAAGAAACACTGGTTTAATCGACCGGAATCAATTGAACCAGGAGGTTTGAATCTGCATAAAAGGGTTTAATCTTCTCGTCTGGATTTGGGGATGGTTAATCTTCTTCTTCGAACAACTGCAAAATGAACAACCGTTAGGCTCGCCACGAGGAGAATGGGGGTTCTCTCCGTGACCACCCTCTGGCGTGAGAATAAGTACAGGGTTTTATGGGGAAGAAGAAGTAGTAGTAAAGTGAAGTGAGAATAACTTGAGAGCTTGTACCTGAATTATCTTATAGCCGAAGTTTGGGCGGGAAAGTTTGTTGATGAAAACTTGACGGAAAGTGCGTTCCCGTGAGTAGTTATTTTCGTTCTCCGTTAATCACTAATGAGTGTGTGCACACGAATCATAGTCGTGATCAACGGCTGGGGTGATGCCATGTGGAAGGTGGGCAAGTGTGGATCTTCCTTTAATTCAGTGCCATCATCGTGATATCAAGGAGTGCCTGGGATGATGCCACGTGGCCATTCGGTTATAACCGAATGGTTGTGCACGATGAAACTTTCTAGAAGGATACAGCTGTAATCCTATGTGGCTCTCCTTCATGCTAATTTTGTTGTAAAAGAGAAGTTACTAATATCTGGATGATATTTACGTGGTGGTTTTGCTAGGATTTCATCCTATCTGTTGTTTGGGGAGCTTTGCGTAAGAGTATGTTATGCTTCTCTTGGCGTGCAGATGTTGGAAACTGTTTCTTTTTAAGTTCTCTTTTTAGAACCAGTGCGCGGCCGCGCAAGGTCCTCTTAAAGAGGTTCATTGTTGGTGAAGTTATGGTATGGTCCTGAACGCCTGAGCAGGGTTTTTGGGACCTTACCCCTTCAATAACAAATTGTGAAATCCAAAACGTAGAAAGAGAACGATAGGCCAAATTTCAAACGAGATGCGATTCATTTAGATGGGAACCGGTGGTATGGGGAACGTGTTTTGGAACAAAGAACTAGAATGAGGATCCGCGTAAATATTACACGGGATAATTTTGCGTGCAGCAAATCTGGTCAAATAGGATTCTATATGTGTTGGGTCACATGTATTGGCAGTCATACAATGGATGTACTTTCCTTTCAAATACACAAAACCAGTAAAATGAAATCAAGAATCGATTCAAATAATGATGGCAAACCACACAAACAATCAAAGTAACATCATCATAGAATTTCGTACCTCAATCGCAAAAGCTCAATTAACTGGTGGCGAAGACTAAATCCAAAACGCAGAAGCTTCCATATGCAAACTGAACTTCAAAGTTGATATGTGTGAATCAAACTTTAAGATCTCGATTGCCAAAGCGTAAATACGGATATTGATCAATACGCAGAATCTTACGCAGAGGGGAATCAAAGAATTGGGGTTTTGAAACGCATAGGGGAACTACAGAATTAGTCATGCTCCATAGCGATTTGAGAGTTAGGGGGTGTTTGGGATTCCTTCTCAATAATAAGTTATAAGTGAGAAGTTAGAAATTCTAACTTCTCAAAAATTACTTCTCAACACACAAAACTTTCTTAAATAAGTTAATCCAAACACTACAAAAACAACTTATCAACTTATAAGTCATAAGTTACTCCAAAATAAGCTAACCCAAACACCCCCTTAGGGTTTTTGATCATCAGTAGGGGTGGATGTGTTGTGTGGAAACCTAATAATTAAAACAGAAGAAGAAAATTGTCATTCAAAATAACAGAAGAAGATCGATAGGGTTAACACAATAATGCCACGTGTAAATCGCCTACGTGGCAACCAATGAGATAGTCTAAATGTAGACTAAAATAATAGATGTGAGTTGAAATCCAGTCAAGTTATAATTATAGAGATTTTAGTATCACTTTGATTTGGATTTTAGTTTTCAGGTAATGCAAGTCTTTTATTAATCATCTAGACCTGACGTTAGTTAAATCCCTTCCTCTTAAACAACGGATAAGGGCCCCGATTTTTCATTAGCTTTGGGCCTTTAAAGTGGTTGCACCGTCTCTGTAAGCGAGTAATAAACATACGAACAAACATATTTGGTTATATATTTCTAATTTTATAAAAATACAAAAACAATAATAAAAATTAAAAATCCAAAAATATGTTTTCTAGCTTATTTTTCTTCCTTTGAAAAAAAAGTTAAAAAAATATAAAAACTAAAACATAAATACAACGTTTGTTTTGACGCAATATGAAGGGGTGGGCCGTTAGGGATGGGCATTTGGTACCGGGTACCGCTACTGTACCGTATCAGACATATTCGGTACCGGTACTCATTTTTCTCGTTTTTGGTACTGGTACGGTATCGGTATTTACCGGTAAAATACCGTACCAATATATTCGGTACCGGTATCCATTTTCCCTAATTTTCGGTACCGGTACCACTTCGGTACATGCTCATCCCTAGTGGCCGCGCTAGGCTGCCTGGAAATCGTAACAGGAGCATCCAAGCAGCGCTGACTTGCGCCACCAAGCCTCTAGGATGCGCTGGTGGTAGTTGTTTACTGAATTACGCTGTATGGTAACGCAGTATGCGCTGGCTTGTGTCTAGCTCACATTACCCCACAAATGACTTGCTGTTTCATTAAAACCCACCCCACCACTTGATAACCCACTTACCATATGACCCGAAACCCCATATACTATCCTGCTTTCACCCTGGCCCACCATTTTGATTATCCCGATTTTTAAACCCGACCCACATCCTAAATAACCCAACCCGCCTCCATTTACCCACTAAACCAACCTGCCATTTTTATTAAAAAAAACCACCAAACTTTATTTCATTTAACAATTTGTTTTTTGTTACAATTAGGGGTGTAAACAAGCTCAGAGACTCGAGATTCATTCGTTATAGGTTCAGTTAAAAGCTCGAATGAGCCGAACCTTAACAACCTCGAGCCTAAAATACAAAGCTCGTCTAAACTCGCGAGCCGATTCTCCACACTCTCACTCACAACACACACTGTTTCTATCTGATTCTCCACACTCTCACTCACAACACACACTGTTTCCTTCCTCAGAGCAGTACTTATTCTCAAGCCGGAGCCTGGTTAAGAGGGAAACCCCCATATCCCCCTTTTAACGAGCTAACGGTGTTGCTGTTTTGCAGGACCTTAGTCATTCGGCGAGTAAAGAAGGAGATTGAACCCACAGAAGAGACAATCCCCCTAGTTAGCCATCGGACCTAACCAGTGTTTCATCATTGGCGCCATCCGCAATTTTTGCAAACCACTTTCATCTCCTTTTCGTTCAAAAAACTCTCTAGAATGGCCGAACCACACCTTTCCCCTCAAGTGGACGGAGAAGTCTCTTCCTTCGAACTGATTTCGAACAATGCTCACGTTCAAAGAGTTCAAGGGAACGAGGCCATCCAAGAAGGGCGAGGAAACAATGATTTCCCTGACATCTTTGGAAGCACTTCCAGAGTTGTCAATCAGACCACAAACGGAGCCACTTTTCAACCTCCACCCGGGGTAGTTAACCAAACACCCCCAAAAGTTCAAACACCTAACAATGGAGCCGGTCCCTCAGCTCCATCGGGCCAAACACAGCTGAACTTCTCGACACTTTTAGGGCTACCCGAAGGAAAAACTCTGGCTTCCTGGTATGCCGAACAAATGGCGTCTTTGAACCTTGTTTATGCGCAACTCAACGCACAACAAGCCGTGCTCCAAGCTCAAGCTAACCAGTCCACTTTTGTCACTCCACCGCAAAGGCCTCCAAGCACTCATGTGCTTCAGCAGACCAATGCGTGGAACTTAAACCACGAAAAAGCACTTGTCAGAAGGCAAAGCGCGCACGATACGCGCGATACTTATGGTGAAACAGAAAGCAATTATGTGCAATACACCCACCAACAGAAAAAACCAATGCACGGTCGTTTAGGCCCTCGCAACATAAACGACGAATGGAATAGCTATCAAGAAGAAGACGACCCGACGTACAAGAAGGAAAGCACTGTGTTTAGCAGGTTACCACTAGAACACGAAGCGTATAAACCACACAAGCGCGTGGGATACAATCCCAATGCAGAGCACGATTACTCGTTGAGCTACCGCCCAGATGGCATAGCTGAAAACTCCAAGTTCATCAAAGAAATTGCAATGGCCGATATCGACAAAACAAAGCTGCCACACAATGTGGGCAAATACAACGGCTTAACTGATCCGGACGACCACCTCCAAGTCTTTAATGGCTCAGGAACAACAGGTGGATGGACATTATCAACCTGTTGTCATCTTTTTGCACAAACCTTTGTCTGCGCAGCGCGCGTCTGGTTTGATAGCTTGCCAGCAGGAAGAATTAAGTCATGGATCGATTTTTGAGACAAGTTCCTAGCGCATTTCTCCCAACAGCGCAGGCATACTAGAGATCCAGCTGATTGTTTGAACATATGGAGGAAAGATCATGAAAGCGTAGAAGATTTCATCACCAGATACAACAAAGAATGTCTGGAAATTGGGGATGTTGGCGAGAAGATGATGCGCGCACACTTTATAAGGGCTTTAAAGTGTGATGACCTGATCAAGCGATTGAAAGGAAGAGATGGAGGCCCCAAAGACTGGGAAACCTTCATCGAGGCAGCGAAAACAATTGTGCGCACTGACAAACAATTGACCGGTGACGACAGCCGTCAATATAGTTACAACCACAATGATCGGCGCAACAAGAAAGGCAAAGGTCAGTCATGGAAGACATCTGGCTACAGAGAAAGAAGCCCAGTAAGAGAAGACGCGCGCAATACAATCAATCAGATCGCACATCGCAAAGAGGTCAAAAGAGAGAACAGAGAAAAGCAGTGGACACCCCTAACAAAGACCCCTTCCGAGGTCTTGTCAACTGAGAACCACCAGTACAAACCACCTCTACAGATGCGAAACAAAAGGGGCCAAGACCCAAATATTTTCTGTGAATTCCACAAAGACACCGGTCATCTGACCGATGACTGTTTCAGCCTAAAACAAGAGATAGAGAGAGCCCTGAGGGATAGAAGGCTCACCCATCTGGTGAAAAGCGGGAAGCGCGATAACCGTCAGATTCAAAGAAGAGAAGAAGGGTCAGACAACAAAAAACTTCAAAAATTAGAAACTCACATGGTGCAAGGGGGTCCACGAAGGCCGCGAAAGAATTATAACAAGCGCACACAAGATGACTCATGGCGCGAAAGACAAGTTGTCTTCCCCATAGTAAGAGGATGTCTAAGAAAGAGAAGGCCTATAGTCATATCTGGCGTGATCGGTCACTACCAAACCGACTAAATTTTCATTAATCCAGGGAACACCGCAGATATCATATACGAACAATGCTTCAATCAATTTGACCAAAAGGACAAAGCGCGCTTGGAACCAGTAGATTACCCACTAACTGGTTTCTGTAACGAAGCCGTTTTTTCTCTCGGCCAGATATCGTTCCCGGTGCTACTCTCAGATGGAAGAAATTCAAGAACAGAGGAAGTTACGTTCATGGTGCTACCCGGACATTCGAGACACGATATCCTTTTGGGAAGAGAATCCCAATGAGATTTTAGTTTGATTTGCTCAGGACCACATTCAGCTGTTGGATTCCCAACAGAGACAGGGGTAGCAATAATTTACGCAAGCAAAGAAGTCTTGGCAACAGATGAAATCAGGCCAGCAAAATCAAGCAAATCCGCACCATGCGCAGAAGCTGAAAAATGGGTACTAAACAGCAAATACCCAGAACAAACGGTCACCTTGGGCCCTGCGATGTCCGACCTCACGCTCGCAGCGTTAAAAAAGTTGTTGTTTGAAAACATGGATGTGTTCGCCTGGACACCAGCTGACATGGTGGGTGTTCCACGACACATAGCAGAGCACAGACTAAACGTCTCAGAAAGTGCCAAACCTGTGGTGCATGCTAAGCGTCATCTGGGAGACATAAAGCACGATGCCATGCAAGAACAAGTCACAGAGCTGCTAAATGATGGCATCATCAGAGAAGTCCGATACCAAACTTGGGTGGCGAGCCCTGTAATGGTCCAAAAAGGAAACGGCAGCTGAAGAATGTGTGTGGATTACAAAGATCTAAACAAAGCATGCCCGCGCGACTGTTATGCTTTACCAGACATCGACGAGAAGATCGATTCGCTAGCAACGTTCAGATGGAAATGTTTCCTTGACTGTTATAAGGGATACCATCAGGTGCAGATGGCCATCCAGGATGAAGACAAGACTGCGTTTCGTACACCAACAGGGCTATACTGTTACCCAAAAATGCCTTTTGGTTTAAAGAACGCAGGTGCAACTTATCAGAGACTGATGAATGAAACGTTCAACGATGCTATCGGCAAATACATCGAAGTGTACATGGTTGACCCGGTCATCATGAGCAGAGAAGAAAGTATGATGCTGGCAAACATTCAAAAAACATTCGACACACTGTGCGGAGTAAGTATCAAGCTAAATCCAGTGAAATGTTCCTTCGGCATGGAAGAAGGAAAGTTCCTGGGTTTCATCGTCACAAAGGATGGGTTTAAAGTCAATCCTGAAAAGGTGCAAGCGATCGAGCGGATGCCTTCACCGTCGACGATCAAGGAAATGCAGAAGTTGGCTGGACGGTTGGCAGCACTCAACCGTTTCCTAGCCAATCACGCAGCTAAGTCTTTTCCATTTATCAAAACACTCCGCAACTGCATGAAGAAAAGTCAGTTCCAATGGACTCCGGAAGCCGAAACTGCGTTCCGAGAAATGAAGGATTGCCTCATAAGATTGCCAACACTAACAGCACCAGTGAAAGGAGAACCTCTAGTGATGTACCTGTCAGCATCAGACAAAGCAGTCGAAGCAGTTCTGCTCGTAGACCGACAAGGCATACAGACACCAGTCTATTATGTGTCTCGCACTTTGAATGATCCGGAAACAAGGTATGCCATAATGGAGAAACTGGTGCTGGCATTGATCCACGCATCAAGACGACTGCGCAGGTACTTCGCCAACCACGTCATTCACGTTTTAACAAATTACAACATTGGCAACATCCTCGCAAGGCCTGAGATATCTGGAAGATTATCGAAATGGGCTATAGAATTAGGAGGCCATAATGTGGTTTTCAGACCAAGGCCAGCAATTAAAGGCCAGGTGTTGGCTGATTTCATGACCGAGGTGCCTGATGATAAAGACAGAGAATGCAAGGCAATGGAAAGAGCTGAAAGGCAACAGTCGGAAGAACCATGGCTGCTATACACAGATGGCGCGTCCAACGAACATGGCACGGGCGCAGGACTTAGGCTGGTAAGTCCAGAAAAACATGAATTCACGTACGCCATCCGGTTAGACTTCAAGAGCACGAACAATGAAGCCAAATACGAAGCCTTTCTTGCCGGTCTGAGGTTAGCGATCAAGATGGGAGTTAAACACATCGAGGCGCATGTGGACTCCATGCTAGTAGCGGGGCAGATCAACGGCCAATACGACGCCAAAGGAGATGTGATGGCGCTGTATCTAGACCAAGCGAAAGCATTGCTACAGAACTTCAATTCCTACAAGGTGCACCATATCAACCAAAGCGAGAATAAACCAGCAGATGCACTAAGTAAACTTGCGTCTACCAGTTTCCAGCACCTGGCCAAGGATGTGCGTATTGAAGTTCTAAGCAACCCATCGGTACCGCTAAGGCAAGTAAGCGTCATTCAGCTGGGAACGACGTCTTGGATGACTCCAATAATCATGTATCTCCAGTCTGGAATACTACCCGAAAACAAAGCCAAAGCAAGAAAAGTACAGTACAAGTCCGAACACTACCAGATGGTCGATGGAATTATGTACCGAAAATCATACCTCGGGCCGTTATTGAGATGCGTCGACCCAGAAGATGCAAACTACATGATTCGGGAAGTACATGAGGGAATCTGCGGCATTCATGCCGGCCCAAGAATGGTAGTAGCGAAAGTGATGAAAGTCGGATACTACTGGCCTGGAATGCATCTAGACGCATTAAGGGTTTTGAGGAAATGCAGCGGGTGCCAGAGACATGTTCCGAAAATGATGCGCCCCAAAAATGAGCTAGTCCCCGTAACAACGGCGTGGCCGTTTCAGCAATGGGGGATAGATATGGTTGGTCCTTTTCCAGAAGCCCCAGGAGAAGTGAAGTTCATCATAGTCGCAGTAGACTATTTCACAAAATGGGTGGAGGCAAAGGCGCTGGCATCAACCACATCTACTGTAGTGCGAAGGTTCATCTGGGAACAAATAATATGTCGGTTCGGGCTGCCCCTGAGAATCATCACCGATAACAGAACGAATTTCGGTGCTGATGATCTCCAAAATTGGTTCAAAGAGCTGCACATAGAGCATACCTTTTCCTCAGTTGCGCACCCGCAGGGAAATGGTCAGGTTGAAGCCGTAAACAAGAGCATTGTGGATGGTACCAAAGCACGGTTGGGAACGCAAAGAAGAGGCTGGGTTGACGAGCTACCCAGCATACTATGGGCCCATAGGACGATGCCAAAGACAAGTAACGGGGAAACACCGTTCAGCTTAGTCTATGGGTCCGAAGCCGTGATACCAGCAGAAATTGGCCTGCCATCTCCAAGAATGCTCTCCATGAACATGATCAACAATGAAGAAGAAAGAAGGTTGGATTTTGACCTCCTAGAAGAACGAAGGGAAATGGCGGCAATCAACGAGGCAAAATACAAGACCAAGTTGGAAAAATACTACAACAGTAAGGTCCGAATTTGCACGTTCAATCCCGGTGACTACGTCTTAAGGGATAATGAGGCGTCCAACGCCGAGAAACCGGGAAAATTAGCCCCCAAGTGTGAGGGGCCTTACGTCGTAGATGAAGTTCTTGGGAAGGGAGCGTACAAGCTACGAACACTCGAAAACAAAGAAGTCCCAAGAACTTGGAATGCCCAACAACTAAGAAAGTGCTACATGTAGACAGTCGAAGTTTTTATCTTACTTGTAATGGTCGCGCGCCAACACATTTAACTCTAATACAAGAAGTTTTGGCTATCTTATCTCATGCGAATTTTTGTTACAACTGCATATATTACTTCGGGCATACACGAAAACATCAATGGCTCTGCAATAGGAAACGTTGTAGACCTCCAAGGCTCATCACAACTAAGTGCACAGCCGGGTCAAAAACACAACTAAAGCCTATCACGCAAAACAATACTTCGCGCCCACGTAAACATGAAAGCATTGAAAGCATGGTAAAATAAACATTGTAGGACCCCCAAAGCTGAACACAACTGGGTCAACACAATAACCTGTAAATCGATCACTTCGTACACACGAATCAACACACGCGCTTAACGACAGAACAAACGTTGTTGAGTTTTCTTAAAGCATAGCACAGAACTGTGTAACGCTAAGATAACTAACACAGCAGAACCTGTAAGCGCTATCATTCATTCGTGATACCTAATCAAAGTAATTACACATGCACATATTGTAACGATAACAAAATTCACAAGAAGCAAAGCCAAATGTTAACATGAAATATGTCAAATATAACAAAATGATAGCAAATACGTCAACCATGAGCAAATTGTTCACAAAGCATAAAGGTAAATTGTTTACGAAATTGTCAGATGGTTACAAGGCTATCAAAGCCCATACACGGCGCGCAGGCCGGGAACCTTCATCCCTGGTGGCAAGTGCCAGCACCCCCGGCCTCACGATCTTCATCACCAAGTGCCCTTTTTAACAACGCGACCCCGTCAGGTTTCCGGGATAACTTGTCGACAGCCTTCACAATGCCAAACTCGATAAACTCAAAGTCACAACGTTTCTCAGCATAGGCAGCACCACAATCTTCCTTGTACAACTCAAAATGATTATCTTTCTCCTTATTTGGAACTGCCGCCCTACCTTCGTTGTAACCGTCCTTCCGCCCACTATTATACGCCGCTTGACCCAATTCAAACATATAGTTGGCAAGCTCATGAGATTTTACAATACGTTCAGAAATCTGCATAAAGGAATAGAAACATGAGAGGAATAATAAAGATCAACTAACTGCAAACATACACAAAGGAAGTTACCAGAGGCACCGTGCGTGCAAGTAGCCACTTGCAATCAGCAGACATTTCCTCAGCTAAAATCTCAGAAGCCTTGCTTTCAGCGATTTTTTCCTCAACAAACTTTTCCAGCTTAGCTATGCGCTCGACATACTCCCGCTCTCTCTTTTGGTGCGCAACACGCTCTTCTTCAGCTTCTTCACTGATTTTACGCTTCTCTCCCGACAACCACACAATGGCATCACGCTGGGCTTGCAGCTCTTTATTGGTCCATTCACAAGCGACCTCCCACTATTTCTGCTTGTTGGAGTTAATCTGTTTCTCTTGTGTAAGCTTTTGCTCCGCATCAGACACCCTCCATAACAAACCCTTCCTCTCGGCATTGAATTTCTCCCTCTCTTCAGCAAATGTTTTCTTCGCATTTTCAAATTCAAGAGTATCATCCCCCGTCAGCTTCCATTCTCGAACAATCTCCTGGGAGGTAGCAAAAAAGTTGACCCCGGCATGAATATGATCATCCAAGAGATCAAACCGGTTGCGCCTTTTTTGAAATAACCTCTCAGCAGAGGGGAGGGACAAGGAGAAGAACTCTCGGCAGTTATCATGATCATTCATCCGGGATCCTTGAGTCAATTTCCGCCGAGGAGCATGCGGCAGATCATCACATGCTGGGTTATGGGTATCCCAGGACCCAGCTTGGATATTTTCAAACTCAGGACTCCGGGGTACCCCCGAAGTAGCACCACCACCAGAACCCGGTGGACGTCTGGTATAGAAGGTCTGGTAAGGTGTAGCCTCACTAGACTCTGCCTCGGTATCAACACCCTTGCCTCAACCAGCACCACCTGCACCACCTGCATCACCAGCACCACCTTCTCCGACTTGTTCAACTTCCACATAACCTTGTTTCTCCTTCTCACCCAGATCCTCATGGGGGGGGGGGGGACAAACCAAAAGTCCTAGAAGGAGGAGAGGTAGGAGGAGTAATCTTCGAAATTTCAATCTTACGGGAAGCTTTACCCAACTTAACACCTGTCGCCAGACAGCCATAACAGTCAAAACAAGAACGAAAAGCAACCAACAAGACTTACAAGTGAAAAAGTCTTTACCTCGAGAACCAGAAGCAACATATATCTCCTCCAAGAGATTACCACGCTTCGAGCTAAAAACACCCATATCAATCTCAGACTCCGAGGGTGCAGGAGGAGTTTCATTCTGAAGTTTAGCTCTCTTGGCAGCAAGAGCAGCAGCAGCTTGTTCATCAAGCTCTTTCTTTTTATCCTCAAGAACCTTTTTCTTCTTCATGATCTCTGTCAACGTTTCATCATCCTCAGGGTCACGCTCAGTACGCTTACCCCATGCGCCTAAACCAGACAGCGTATCAGAAATGACAACATAATCCAAGAAAGGAAGGGTAGAAGGTCGCTTACGAGGAGCTTCAGTAACATTCTCCTCAACCTTCTTCTCCTTCTTCTCAGACTTGTCCAGCTTTTTCTTTTTCCTGGTTTCTAACTGCTCAGCAGTTTCAACCGGAGGATCAGGATCATCACCAACAGGCTCATTCACCGGTTCATTAGCAGCCCTTGGCACCGGACCTGCACGCGGGGAATGAGGGGTTAGGCCTTCACGAGATCTGTCAGAACCCTCACTCGAAAGGACAATAACCTCCTCCCGAGTGGGGTCAGTAGTATCATCAAAATCATCTTCGTCATCTTCACCTAAGATAGTATTGGCATAGGTGCCAAAACTATCACTGGTAGGGTGCAAGAAACGCCCTCGGATCTGATCCAACCACACCGGTCTCTCCTCGGGTAGTATCGCTTCAACCATGGCACCACCGGCCTTTGTGTCAAGAACATTCAAAAAGCTATACCCAACTGTAAAATACAAAAACATGAGGAGGAGCGTAATAAAGTAAAAGGAGAACACAAACATAAATAAGCAACCCTAAATACCTTTGCCCTCATAGCCATAAACAGGGATACCCCTAGGGTTCCTCGGGACCCACAGCATGCTCATACCAGCACCCACTAACGCCCTCTCTTCAAGTTGGGAAATGGGTGTGGCCTTCCGAGTTAACTTCTTGTACCACTCCTGCTCAACAAAATCAATAGAGACATCTACCCCGGGGATCCCTTCACTCTCCGCTCGATAATGCATATCCACCGGAATAACCCCACGGCGAATATAGAAGAACTTCTGTTTCCAATCGTGCAAACTCTTCGGTGGGTTGGAACTGCAAGGAGTAACGCCACTAGGACGGGAGTTGAAGGAGTAAAAACCACCGGTGTAACTCACGTTGTAAAAAAACGTTAAACATCTCAAAGGTCGGCTCAATACGGTTGGCCTTACATATAAATTCGAAATGTGTAAAACGAGGAAGCCCCAAGGCGTTGATTTGAGAAATATGAAGCCCATAATTCGTCAAAACTTCAGCAGTAAACTTCGTCATAGGGAGACAGAAGTTACCCTCCCGGAAGAAGGCCGCATATAACGCTATATAACCAGGAGGGGTATCCAGAGCAGTAGAATTTGGGGTTGGAAACTGGGCACCCCACTCAGGAAGAAAACCCATATCTCTAACCAAATTTTGAAATTCTTATTCTTTCCAACCTATCGTCGCCCGGTCGGGACCCGGAGGATTCCTACCCTTATACTTTCTCTTCTTAGTCATAGGATTGGCTCCAGTAGACATATCGTAAGAAGATGAAAAGAGGATATTGGGATGAAACGGATGGAAAAGGAGGAGATAAGAAGAAGAAGAAGATGAGAAGAACAAAGTGTTTGAATTTTGAAAAAGGTGGAAAAAATGGGGAAACCGCCATCTATTTATATCCATCGCATTTAATGCGATGGGTAGTGGGTCGTCAGGAAGACAGATGGACGTCCAACAGGGAAAGGACACGTCATAAGGGAGAGAAACCGTCACCTCTTTTTTCAGAAAAGTAGGCGGTGCACACCTGACAACGTGGAGAAAAAGTAACTGACACGTCTGAAAAGACGCCTGTTCGTCTTCGACAAGACAGGGACACCAGGCAGTCACGTCAGTTGTCTTCATTCCAAGAAAGGAAACTTCTTTCAACAGGAATCCGCACGCCGTGCGCCATGCGTCCAGTTGGCTCAACTCTATAAAGTTACCATCACGCTATGCGACACGCGTCCAGTTGGCTCAACTTTGTAAAGTTACCATCACGCCATGCGCCACGCGTCCAGTTGGCTCAACTTTGTAAAGTTACCATCACGCCATGCGCCATGCGTCCAGTTGGCTCAACTCTATTAAGTCACCATCACATGCGCCATGCGTCCAGTTGGCTCAACTTTTAAAGGTTACCATACGCCATGCGCCATGCGTCCAGTTGGCTCAATTTTGTAAAGTTACCATCACGCCACGCGCCACGCGTCCAGTTGGCTCAACTTTGTAAGGTCACCATACGCCATACGCCATGCGCCATGCATCCATTTGGTTCAGTCACGCAAAGCAACGAACATGCATTTCAAGAAGGCCAACAACCACTACCCTTATAAGTCCAGAATCCTTGCTAGACGATCAACTCAACTAGAAGGCACACTTGACTGGGGGGACTTGAAGAGGTATGGTCCCAACTCCACATCTACGTGGCAAGGACCACACCACTTTTCCCGTCTACATGGCGCCAACATCAGCAGATAAATCCAGAAGCTTCTAGAAGCTTCTGGAAGACGTCAAGGTGGCACCAAAGATGCTCCTTCCGACAGAAAGGACAACACGTGTCACCAGTCGCCAAACGCAATGTAGACCTGCAACAAATCTAGGAGCAGACCGACAGCAGCAGTACGATTTCTCCAACAAGGACGAATATCGGCACGCCACGTAGACCACTATCCTGAACGCAGCAGAGGAGACCAAAAGGATATTCCCCTTGGTCGGACAGCTGGCGCTCGATAACAGCTGGCAAGGCTGCTCCTCCCTCCTTCACCCTCCGGCTATAAATAGGACCCTTCATCATTCAGGTTATTCTATCCGATTCTCCACACTCTCACTCATAACACACACTGTTTCCTTCCTCAGAGCAGTACTTATTCTCACGCCGGAGCCTGGTTAAGAGGGAAACCCCCATATTCCCCTCTTAACGAGCTAACGGTGTTGCTGTTTTGCAGGACCTTAGTCATTCGGCGAGTAAAGAAGGAGATTGAACCCACAGAAGAGACAATCCCCCTAGTTAGCCATCGGACGTAACCAATGTTTCATCAGAGCACATACAAAATTTTAGTTTTAATATATATAATATAATAATAATGATAATAACTTTGGCAAGCCGTGTTTAACGATATTGAAACGAGCTCGAACCGAGTCAAACCAAGCTCGAGCTTTGAGTTTTACTCACGAGCCGAGCTCGAGATCAAATAAATAGGCTCAAACCGAGCTAAGCTCGAGCTTCATAAAAACATAACGAACCGAACTCGAACTCAGCCCAGCTTGTTTACACCTCTAGTTACAATCAAATAATCCCAATCACCATAACCTCACCCAACTAACAACCTCGAGACCCGACCCGCATGAAACCAAATAACCCACAACCCATATCCGATTCAAATAATGATCCAATTATAATTTTTTTTTGACTTTTTAAACTTACATCGACATTCATTCCCTCTTACCAAATTCATCTTCTCCAGAAACTTAGGGGGTGTTTGGGTTAGCTTATTTTGGAGCAACTTATAACTTATTGACTTATAAAAGTTAATAAGTTGTTTTGAAAGTGTTTGGGTTAACTTATATAAGATAGTTTTGTGTGGTGAGAAGTTGTTTTTGAGAAGTTATAATTTGTAACTTCTCACTTATGACTTATATAAGTCAATAAGTCCTTTTTGAGAAGGAATCCCAAACACCCCCTTAAACATAAACCCTAGAAACTTCAAGGCATCATAACTCTCTAAAATCTTAACGAAATTAAACAATTTTTGAGTGCATCTTGTGTGGTTTTTCGAGACTAACAAAACCCACCAAGTAGAATTTCGATTTAGAGCTCGGTTTGGGAGATTCAAGAAGGGTTTTTGACGAATTTTTTGGGGGTTTTCAAGATTTCTTCTTTTCTTGCTTAGATATGTTTTATTCTTCAACAAGGTACGTGTTTCACTCTATATTAGCGTGATTATTACAGATTATGTTATTCCCTTTTGATTTTGGACTTGAATGTTTTAATGTGGGTGGGAACTTGAATATTTGATGAGTTAATTAGCTACTTTTGGGGTCGTTATTTGATTTGTTGATGATGGATAGTTGCTTAAATTGATGAAATTTGGATTCTTGTTAGAAAATCACCATTATGATTATAAATTATAATTATAATTATGGCGTAAAATAAACACTAAATTTAATTTATGACATAAAAAATATTGTAAAAAAAATATAATATAGTATAAATGGGTTGAACGGGTCAACCTGCCAACCCGGCCTGGTTGACCCGGACCCGGCCATTTTTAGCTAAAAGGGTTCGCAGGTTCTACTTAAAACTGACCCGAACCCGTTTAGACTAAACCCAAACCTGCGAATTTCGTGTTAAGTTGGTATCGTGTTAGAAAATCACAACCCTAGCTGGAAGTCATTATTACTACATAACCCCCACAACCCTCTGTGACTCCGTTATGAGTTACTAAAGGGGTAGCTTCTTTATAATCAAGTTTAAGGGGTAATTTCTTGATAATCAAGTTTAGGGGTTATGTTTGAAATGGTGAGAAATTAAATATCCTTTAGTAGTTTCGTTACTTACATAAAATATACTGAATGAGAAAAGGAGCAATTATTGTTAGTTTATTGAATATGAAACGGCAAGTATTGTTTTATTTGTTTCGCCTCTTTTGTTTTGGGGTAAATTACATTTTTCGTCCTTTATGTTTGTAACAGATTGCAATGGATGTCCTTTAACTTTAATAATTACAGGCACGGTCCTTTTTTTGTAAAACTCATTACACGTTACGTCCTTTAACACTAACCAGATTAAAAATTTCAGTTAAGTTTATTTACTTAAGGGTATTTTGGTCAATTCATATTTTTATCTAAATGTTTAACAAATAAAACCAAAAAAAATGACATATACACTTCATCTTCTCCAATTTCCAAACCCTAACCACCACATCTTACCACCACCTCATCCAACTGCCACTCCGGCCACACCCACCGCCCCTAACCTTTGCAGATCTGCAACCCAGTTGTTTCCTGTATTACTTTTCGTTAATCAGCTTCTATGTATTTAATCTACTTCTCAAATACAAAACAAAAGCCATTTTGTTAAACCAAAGTGAAAGTCAACTACACACGATGCTTAACAAATATGCATAAGATTCACATCCATCAACTTCAAATCTGCATAACAAATCTGCTTCTAATATTTAGAAAATGAAAATTGAGATTCTAGGAAATGATAAACGACCCCACTTACTTTCATATTGGATCTGATATCTAAGAAATCAGATTCACATCCATCAACTTCAAATAATCAGAAAAGAAATGGGCTCAGATTTAAAAAAAAATCAAACAGAAAGAAAACAGTTCGGACTTCAACTTCTAATATTTACCAACTGAAATTTGGGATTTTGAGAAACGATAAACCCCACTTACTTTCAGAGGAATATGAAGAAGGGTATCGACAGTCCGTCTCCTAAGACACCCTCTCAAAAACAATGCGGACCTCTGCAAACACCGGCGACATCCAGTTCAGACCGGCTTAAGTTTGTTCAGATCTAGGGTTCAAGAACGATGCCGGCGACCCGGTTTTTTGGTGACGGTGGTTAGGGTTCATTCTGAAATTCGATGATGGCTACGTGTGCTTTTGCATATGTTTCAGGCCGCCGGAAATCAGGGTGGTGACCGGCTTTAAGAGAGGGAGAGATGGAGAAGAGAAAGGCAAAGAGAGATGGAGAAGAGGGAGAGACTGGGGGTTTTTTATTGGGAAGGTGTTTATTTATTAATGGATATTTTAATTAAAAATATGAAATGACTAGAATACCCTTATGTGGATAAATATAACTGAAAATTTTAACTTGGTTAGTGTTAAAGGACGTAACGTGTAATGAGTTTTACAAAAAAAGGACCGTGCCTGTAATTATTAAAGTTAAAGGACATCCATTGCAATCTGTTACAAACATAAAGGACGAAAAGTGTAATTTACCCTTTGTTTTGTTATTTTAAACTTTATCATATAAATAAAATGTGTCAGATGACATCGAAATGCCATACTAACATTTTGTAAAACATCGAATAACACCTTGTGGTAAGCTTGGTTTTAGAAAGCGCGAAACACACAAAAGCGGTAAAGTCTAAAATCGAGGCGCAAAGCGTAAAAGCGGTGTGCTTTTTATACCCGATCCGCAAGACGATTATATGATATTTTTATATATCCCATAGGTTTTTAGCTATAAATAAGCTCCCCTACCCAAAATATAGCTATAAATAAGGTTTTGTATGATTTTACCTACATGTACAAGCCAAAAAACAAAGGTACGATAGTTTGATGCATAAAAACAGCCTAGGTACATGAGGTGCGCGCCTCAGGCAAGAAAAACCCCCAAAAATGCGCTTTTTGGCGCTTCTTGGAAAAAGCGAAAGGGGCCAGCACTCGCGCCTTAGTGCGCCTCACGCCTGAGGCGCCCTTTTTAAAACCAACGCAGTAAGTGATCGATTTCTATGAGTAGCTTAAAGTTAAATAATCACCGGGTTAATATTTTCGGGATGAAATTCAAAATGACAATTTAGGTGACCCACTTTTATGTTCCTAGCTTAATATTCATCATGTCTATTTTCGTTACGTGTTTAGCCGACATGCCACACCCGCGGAAAAGCGCGAGCCACAATTACTAGTTAAAATATTAAGAATGAAGGTTTTTCATGGATTTTAGTTAAATGGTGAATGTGATAAAGGTTTATATGATTGGTATTTTGTTAAAAAAAATTAAATCCTTTCACATAAACTTTGATTCATAACGGTGATTTGGGAGAAGATTGTTATTGAAAACAAGTGTGGGGATAAATACACTTGTATGGATTGGATGTGATGAAAGGGTTGGGGTTATGTAAATTCAGCTTCTTGATGATGTTTTGTTAAAAGGTAGAAAGATGGAAACACCGTTAAAATGTTTGAAAGTTTTATCGTCTTGGTTAATTGAAATTGGTATCTTGTTTAGATTTAAACTCTTTTTAAGCAATTAAGATATATAATTAATCAATTAGCCAAGTTTAGGAAAATGTTGTTGATTTTGGAAGTTGTTGATTATTGTAGGTAAAATGGCATGTACAGGTGTTCGAGTGGATAAGAAAGGGAAGGCACAAGAAGAACCTTCTCATGGGGCTTCAAAGAAGGCAAAGAAGCAACTTCTTGTTGTGGAGGAGCCGGGTGGCTCGAATCCGAAGGAAGAAGAAATAAATGAAGGAGAAGAGGCAGGTGAGGAGGAAGAAGTAGAAGAGGAAGACGGAAATGATGATGAGGTGGAATTAGTGTTTGATGAGGATGGGATACCGAAGTGGGACGCATCAAAGAGATTATCTAGGTATCCTATTGAACATAGAGCGGATATGTATCGTAGGAAGCTAAAACAAAGTACACAACATAGGATAGATTTATTTTTATGTGAGAAGTTTATAATTTTGAAGGACTTTCGTGCATTTGGTATAGAAGAGTGTTTCAAGAAATTAGGTTGGGTTGACTTTCTACAGTTTACCGGCGAGGATGATATCTATATGGATGAAGTTATAGAATGGATGTCTAGTTTAGAAAAGGATGAGGGAAATAATCCACCGGTTACCACTCGGTTGATAGGGAAGGTTAATGGAGTGAAAGTGGTTTTGTCATTCAAAGAGATAAAAAAGATAAGTATGATACTAAGGCTACTCGGAATGGATCGTATATATATCCTAAGGATGCGGAGTTGGCGGATGAAACAAAGACAGAAGGATGGAAAGCGAGAGTTAGAAGTTTATTTGAGGTACCCCCTGGGGTTGATTTGACAAAGTGCTCCTTGAAAACAGATTATTTACGTCCTATGGCTAGGTTCCTTATACGGTTTATAACCTACAATGTTATGCCGCGTACTAGTGATTTGGGTAAGGTACGCTTTCCTGAAATGTTGGTACTTATAGCTTTAATTACAGGTGCCCCAAAATTGTCAGCCAAGCACCTTATCATGTACAATGTGTGGGAGGCAAGAGAGATGGAACAAAGGATGATGATCCCTCATGCTAGATTGTTATCTTTGTTGTTGAAAAAACAAGGAGCCATCCCTAAGGGGGTTCGGGGGTTTGTAAGGAAGCAAACAAAAATTAATATGCAGTTGTTCACTAAGTCGTCTAGGTGGATGCATTCCAAGACTAGGACTAAACATCGATTGACTGTACAAGGGACGCATGAGGTTCCAGATAAGTATGTAGAGGAACAGAGATCGGATGTGGAAGAGGATGAGGAGATTCAGGTTCATGCTAATATAGGTGTTTAGGAGGGTGTTCATATAGAGGTTGAGTTAGAACCAAGGAGAGATGTGAATGAAGATGAAGGTGCCCCGCAGGCAGTAGTGTTGAAACCATATTTGACCGGGTTTACCCCGGAAATGTTCAGGACGCCTTATTATTTTCATATGTATGATGCGGTGATACGAGCTAGGCCCCCAGTTTTTGGGACATGGGATGAATATAAGAGAATTAAGTTTGATAGGCAGTCTCAGGCAATAGAGGAGACTAGGATGTTTCAAAAGTTGGTGATCTGGCAGAATCAACAGCGGATTGGTGAAGAATCGAGTTCGCATGAACCGCATGGCATGGATGCAGTGCTGAGAGGCTATTATGAGATGGTCCGTACGGGACATGATACGCCTCTAGGTGTTTGATGGGTAGTGTATGTTTCTTTTTAAACACTCACTGATCAAGGTTGCATCCATGATCAGGTCCATGTGTTTTTCTTTATCTTTTATTTTGTCTGTTGTACTTGTCTTTTGATATGATTGTTAACTTTACATTTGATTGGGAGGGTTAGGAGGTGGATTGGGATGTTCTATGGGATGTGTTGAACAATATGGTATCATTTTGCTTAGAATGATAATAGTGGGTTATTGATCTTATTGTGCAAATAGTACTTCGTTCCGTTATTTATAAAATCGTTTTCTAAAAAACCATACATTGTGGACAATGTATCCTAAGTGTGGGGATGTAGGAATGTAAGTCCAACGATCTTCATAAAATACCACTAACACAATCAAAGGTGCGGAAAACAATTGAATGTGAACACAAAAAACAAGAAGAATGATTGTATATTAATATCGCACACAAGCTTGAAGCTTGTCTGGTAGAAAATTGTTCAAGAGCAAACCGCACACGTCTAACCACCACTCTAAGACCTAGGAACCCCTATTTATAGTACATAGGGCGAACCATTTACAATTTGGGCTATGGCCCAACCGCACACTCTATCTAGTATCTTGACAAGCCCAAAACATCATAATTAGCCCACAATACCAACCCACTACCAAGTTATACAAGACAAACATAAACCTACTAAATTATACCCTTACAATATCCTCCTAGATTTATGTTGTCATGGAAAACTAATTAATCTTTACTTTTTGGTTTCTTCTTCAGCTGTGCATCAGATATCTTGTTTCTAATGTGGGGTCCAAACAGTTGCGTCTCAACTCGACCTCTTTTTCCAGACCACATCTTCAAATTTATAATTTGAGTAACTCCAACAGTATACACCCTAGCACATACTTCATACTATGGATCACTCTGAATCCAAGATCTTCCTAGCAAATGAATATCATTTTCACCAAAACGCATCAGATCACAAATATCAGCAATTCAGAATTCATCATTTTAACACACTATGACAGCTTGACCCGAAACAGAATCATACATCCAAAACTTAAACTCATGCAGGCTGTCATCAGGAAGATCTTTAAGTAAAGGAACTGTCTTTGCTCGTTTAGTTAGAGGCCACATCACTGTCTTCAGCGGCTTATTAGTGAAAGGATCAATCACATCTTTATGCACTTTAACAAACGATTTCTACAGATTCATATCCTTGAAATTCACCAATGCTTGTTTCTGTATCTTGTTATAGAAATTCCATCCTATTTTACAGTTTGGATTCCTGCATTGGTCATGATAAGGAGCCTGACTCAACTCACGAAGATCAACAGCAGTCCATGACTCAAACGAACTGGCAGAGTTATAATATTCAACATTTCCATTCTTCATTGTAACCAAAAACATCCCCTTCTCATCATTATATGCCCAACTTTTGATTCCAGTTCGATTGCCATATCTATCATATCGATCTCTTCTAGTAGTAACCACATATCTATCAGGCAAATCTTGAAACCCATAATCTTTTTCGCTACCAACATTTCTCATGATAACTTCTTTCTGTTTCAACCGTTGATTTGCGGTAGGTGGAGGGTGTTCTATATACTTGTTTAGAGCTTCTTCACGTTCCTTGTCATGTTGATCTCTTACAGCTGCAGTATACTCTTTCCTGGGTTCAGTAAAATCCTTCCCAAACTTTTTTTCCAACTTCTGTTTCAAATCCATCACCACAGCAGAAAGAGATACTAGATTTGTTTCAAGATCTTAAATCTGTTGATTTTTGTGTGTAATCTCTTCCAATAAACTAACAATCAGAACATCCTTAAAGATCTTATCTTCTTCAAGAGCTGTAATTCTTTTCATCAACACCCGAACATCTACATCACCAAACAGATTTTCACTATCAGGACTGCTAACAGGTTCATGAACCTTCTCTTGATCAAGTTTGTCTGCATCAGCATGATCTTCACAGCTTGTGCTAACAAAGACGTTGCCTTAAGCACGTCAACATCAGAAGGAGTATTGCTTGATCCTTCTCCAGTTTTGGCAGCAGGCATAAACATGGTAGATTTAGGGTTGGACAAAAACTCAATAAACACATCACTAACAGCTGTTCCAGTAGTGTTAATGGGCTGTGATTCCGTAAACACCGGAATATTCACTTCAGGGCTTGTGCTAGAAACTCTAGTCGTGTCACGGCTGATCCTAGGGTCTCTTCTACTCCGTTTCCTAGGATGAAGATCAGTTGTAGGGTCTTCTTACATCTCATTAGATATTCGCTCAAATGTCGTTGTATGAGGAGGATTCACACTTAACATTGTTCTTCATCGATTCGTTCAGCAGTTTGGCTTTCTGTTTCAATCTTTGTTCCACCTTCACCATCATTCTCATCAACTTCAGCATCAGCCATCAAGTTATCTTCAAAAGCAATCTCATCATTATTGTAACGCACCGCATTTTGGAACTTTTCTTATTTATAAAGTCTGTTTGTATTTCTATTTTTGGAAACTTGTATTTCCTCTGTATTCGTTTTTCCTTTCCAAGCATTGTAATCCGAGGCTTTGATCATAATAAAACTCGATCATTTTATACATTGTGTTATACATACATGATACATACTCATTACATACTTATGATACGTGCAAACATTTATACATGCTCATATACGCGAACTCATACTTAAAATACATGCAACATCGGTTTATACATGCATTTATTTATACATTACACATATACATTGCACTTGTATGCTTAAAACACTTAAAACCGGCTAAAATACGCGAAAATGGTAAATTTAATCCTTCGAGCGACTGGCCATTCGCTTCGCGCGAAGAGACCAAACCTCTTCGTGCGAATTACCTCTTCGTCCCAATTCCTGTTGCACCAAGCATCCCCTTCGCCTATAAATATGAACCTTCACGCTCATTTCTCTCCTTCCCCTCACCCACATTCTCTCAACTCGCTACACTTGCATATTTCGGACAAGGCACTCCAGAAGCTCCAAAGTGAGTCTTAGCTCACTAGCTTCAACATTTCTCCTACTTTTTGTACTTTTCTTCAAACTTCACAACTTGGATATCCTCTAGGACGATTTCACAGACTTGCTTGGGCAGTCTAAAGAGAATCTCACCACATTGAGGTCCAAGATTAAAGTTCCACTTTTTCAAACTTTTATAAAATACTTTCTGATGTTGAAACTTGGCAAAATCTAGAACCCACCGAGCTCACAAGCTAAGTCTATAGCTGTGGGTTAGTGTTGAGGTTGATTCCAGCCAAGAAACGAGTTTGTTCAAACAAAACCGAACCAACTCGTCCCAAAACAGAGCCACTCGCACGAATGGACAGCCCACTTGCACGACTAGAAAGCCTGTTCGCGCGAAGGGACTCTGTTGGGATTGAACCCTATCAGAGGAACAGATAATAAAAGCCAAAACCGGATCACAACAGTGGATTCATAATAAACAGTTGTTTACATTAGACTTTCCCCTTGAAAGTGATTATAACATCTGATGCCCTCTATCCACTGTCCGTATACAATAGTTGCTGCCCTTTAAACAGCTGATGAAGCCCTAAAAACTGTTATGAAGCAAACACTGCTGGCTCAATCCACTGATGACCAAAGGACTGCTCACTCAAGGACAGATCAACCTTGAGGAAAGCACTGATGAAATGAGAAAGCAGTAGTTTAGTGTGTCTTTTGTATTGTATAGAATCAGTGGTTAGGATAACAGTGTTTGTATAAGAACAGTGGTTACAGGTTGTTAGGTTGTTAGACGTTGCTTTCATGGTGACGTCAGCTGAGATGCTTCAGTGGTTTGGTTTGCCTATAAATGGAGCAGTACCCTGTACTGTTACATTTGATTGACTGAGTGAGTTCTTCTCCTCTAGTCCAATCCTTTCATCTTGAGTGCAATCAACCTTGGAGCATCAGGTTGAGGGGGAGTTTTGTTTGTAAGCATGCTTTGTAATCTTTTGATTTACTTTGTAATCTTTCGACTGATGCAATTCATGTGTTTATCAAATCTATTTTCCTTTATGATTGTGTTTACAAAGTTTGTTGTTCATTTCTGCTGCACTTAAACTCTGTTCATCTCTATTGATTTGTTTAAGTTATACAAACAAACACAATCATGAGAGCCTCCGATCCTAACAATTGGTATCAGAGCTTGGACAGTCAAATTCGATCTAACAGTCAATTTGACATAACAGTTCAGCTCAAAATTCATTGATACTAAGGTTGATTGTATTTAGTTGAAAAACAGAGTAACGAGAGATCACGTTCAAAGTGACTACTCAAAGGCTCTGAAAAACAACCAAGATGTCATAGGACACACAAACTTCACATAACAAGTGATATCATACATAAACCACCTACAGTTTTCAGATCTGAAAATATATCTGATAACTACAACAACAACAACCATACCCAGTAAATCCCACAAATAGCAAAGCTACTCATAGGGTCTGGGGAGGGTGGGATGTAGACAGACCTTGCCTCTATCCCTTGGGATAGAGAGGCTGCTTCCAGAAGAGACCCTCGGCTCCAAAACGAACAACAAACCAGCACATCAAGTCAAAGAATATAGAAAAATAGAATATAGAAAACAAGTCACCTATACCAAGAGAGAGATCCGAGTGACACAATATAATGTACATCATGTATAATAGCATACAACATCATTCAGGCATATACACAAGAAGTCAATCACCGGTAAAGTCATTTACAGAATAAGAAAAACATACGTCCCTAAAATACACCTAGGACCTTACTGCAAAATCCTCTAGAAGTCCTTAACCCTAATCCTACGCCTCCACGAAGTCCTATCTTGGACCATGTCCTCAGAAAGATGCAACTCTAGTAAGTCATGCCTAATCTGCTCTTCCCATGTTAGTTTGGGTCTGCCTCTTCCTCTTCTCCCCTCCACAGTAAGGGTTTCCACTACTCTAACCGGTGCTGTCGTTTGCCTCCGCTTCACATGCCCAAACCATCTCAATCTCCCCTCCCTAATCTTATCCGTTATACTAGCCACTCCTAATCTCTCCCTAAAAACCTCATTTGTTATCCGATCCAATCTCGTGTGTCCACACATCCACCGCAGCATCCTCATCTCTGCTACCTCCATCTTGCGCGCTTGCGTCTTCTTGATAGCCCAACAGTCTGTTCCATATAGCATAGCTATGGTAAAATTATTTACGAAAATTGATTTCAATTGTTGTTATGAAGTTTTTGCTGTTTCCATCATGTTCGCTGCTAAGGTATGAACCTTAGGTCAACAAAAACCTATGTTCATAAAAACATTAGTGTTTTTGTTTACACAAAAAGAGGGAAATTAAAACTTTAGTCATTTAGATCTTATGTATTGAAAAACAGGTTGAGAATCCTTCAAAAGGACCAAAATCAATTTTGTTAAGAATACATTAAGAAAATTAGCAAGTCAAAAATGTCCAGATCATGGGTAATGTGAAATTTGGCATAAGTATGTGCAGAAATGACCAAATCTCTCAAAACATTGCTGCAAAATGATTCTGGAATAAGGACTTCAAAAAAAAAAAAAAAAAAAAAACCTCTCAGTTAGTATTTCATTACTTAAGGATGGGATGGGTAAAAAGGGAAAAAGAAAATTCACAAGTACTTAATAAGTGTGTTTATCTCAAAACTTTTGATGTCAAAAGGAAAAGAGCATAAATGTAAAACACTTAAGAGTCACAATTGGGGGTAACAATGGTCATCAAGCACAAGCAACTGTGTGCATTCATTGGTTCAAGGAAGTTCAGGTAATAATAGTATCCCTAGTAACTAAACTTACAAGAGGACTAGACAAGCTATCAGAATCATCACATGGTAACAAAATCTATAACAGGGTTTTCAAAAACTTATGTGTACATGTGTCCTCATTTTTGCAATCAACTGACAAGAAAATGGTACCAAACAGTGGTCAAAATGTATTTACAATTTCATACCACTATTGTCAAACCACTGACCATTTTCATAAACTTGAGAATGATATGATTATGAGTTTTATTGGAAAATATACCAGATCCTTTTGGTGCTGTTTTCAGAAAATCCTTTAATTATTTTTTTCTGGAAATGGAATTTCTCAAATAAAGTAGGATATATTATTCTTTATTTTTCTTTAAGAATAATATATTTTGTACTTTTACTGGTTTTTATAGTAAAAGTTTCAATCTCCTGTCAGGATATAGAACCGTTATTTTTTTTGTGATATTATCCTCGAAAATGGATCAAAAGGAAATGGTGTATGTGTCAAGGTCAAGGTCATGTCAAACTCAAGTTTGGTTTTAACACAGATCAAAGATTGATTGCTAACAGATTTTAAAACACTGGGATACTAAACCACTGTCAGGAAGCTATAAAAGTTTCAAAACCTGTAATTGACATGTGGCAAAACCTTGAATGAAAATATCTGTAAAAGCTGCTGACAAATTGAACTTGACAATTTGCATCTAAAATGTATTTTGTTAAGGATAACAATCTTGCAGATATTTCAGAATCACCATCAACAGATGTTAGATATGATATTGTGATTTCACAAGATAAAACCATTCCTTTCATCAGATGCTGATAAGCACGTAAAACAGCAGATGCTGAAAATATTTGTCAAAAGCTTATCCACTGGTGCACTAACAGTTGTTGATATACTAGTCTTCAAATCCTTACCATTACCTTAACCCTAATCACTGTTTTGTTCAAACATCTGCTTTCTAAACTACTGTCCACTGCTGAAAGTCAACCTCTGTTCTCTCATTTTCCTGATAAGCACTGATGCTCGAAATCAGTGTTTTATCCACTGATGTGCTATCTACTGATAGTGAAAATCACCCACTGCTCTCATATTGTTACCGTTGTAACCACTGATACTTGCGCCATCAGTGGTTCTCCAAAACAACTGTCCTCCGTTATGCATCTTTCCATCAGAGGTTGGCACGTGGTCAGTTATTAGCCATCAGATCCTTGTAAACCGCTGCCACGTCAGCTTTCACTTTTTCCCTTATAAAACCCTTATCAAAACCCCAAACAGGGTTTTACACTGTCGAATTGAATTCCAAAATTCTCTTCTCAAAGCAGTTTCCCACTTTCCATCTCAAATCATTCCTCGTTCGTTCTCATCAAAATGACGAAATCAAAATCAAAATCATCCTCATCCTCATCTCCCAAAGAAGCCACACAAATGACCGCTAAACCTATTGAAATCCCATACAAATCTCCTCACAACTACTTGGGTCTACTCACAAAACCCACCAACAATCACACCTTCGATTCCATCATCGACATTATGTCTGCGTCAAAGTACAAAACTTTGCTTACAGTAGATGCTCCAATACACCAACAAACCCAGAGAGAGTTTTGGAAAAATGCCACCCTTGACAAACAAGGCGAGAAAGTCATAGCCATCAACTCCTCCATACAGGGTAAAGCGATTCAAATTACTCCACAATTCATTTCAGAAGTCTTTAAACTCGATGATCAGAAAGGTAAAACATCTTTTCCCAAAAACGAGTTGAAAACCGGTTTTCTGAAAAGAGGGTATGCAGAACAAACAAAAAGGGATACCTTACAAAAAGGTTATTTTCCTTCTGCACCTAGATTTTTATTTCATATACTTTTAATGTGTGTTTCAAATAAAACAACTGCTTTTAACGAAATACCATTGAAGATCCAATGTCGGGGTTATGCTATTTTACATAATGAAAATTATAACTATTCCCAGGAGATCTTCGATGACTTGGTAAAAAATGTTGATAGCAAATCATTTTTACTTTTTCCAAGGTTTCTAAGCTACTATTTTACACAAAAATTTGGAAAGGAAAATGAAAATCTGCTCAAACAATGTATTTATTTTCAAATAAAAGGTTTAACACCTGAAACATTCACTAGAATGCTAACACCTTCAAAAACAAAATCAGAGGTGCCTGAGCAGAATTTAGCAGCTACCATTGCTCCTCAGACATCTGCTGCTGAGCCCACTGCTCCAGGTGATCATAGCAGCACAACCACTGCTTTGAAACCCACACCTGCCATCACCAAAAAGGCCAAAAAGAAATCATCCAAAAAGCCCACCAAACCTTCTAAAAAGGCAACTCTAGAAGATGAGATCCCAGAGCTAATGGCAGTGACAACACAAACGTCACCACAAACCACTGCTGCTACTTCCTCACAGCAGATGGAAGAAAGATCTCCACCATTGCCTCAAACTCCTCCTGCATCCTCACAAAAGGATCAGGTTGTAAGCACAGGGACCCCACATTATGAAGCTCTGGATCCGTTTGGTTCCATCTTCCTCAGTCCTGATCCCAAGGACATGTCTCTTTCAACACCCATACCCTCACCAATCACATTACCACAATCCATAATACCCTTATTGCATGCAGTTGCTATAGCTCAGACACAAACCAGTTCCTCTCTATCTCCTATCACTGAGAGTTCACTCCCACAAGTGACTGGGTCTGATACTACTACCCCTGCTATCCCAGCAACAACTGAGGAGGTTACACCCCTTGAGTTACAAGTAACTCTTGGTGGTAGTTCAAGTGGAGCAGCAACTACAAGTGATGGATCAACAGATTTACATTTGGACAGTTGTTTCATTAGTAAGACTCCCTTGAAGGCAATTTCTTCTATAGTACCTCTGGTAACCACCAGTGAGTTTGTTTTAACCACTGGTACCCTCAAAAGGTTATCAAGTGTTGAAGAGAGAAGACCCCAGAACCAAGAACAAGGGGCATCAATGGGTGATTTTTGGGACTCGGTTCCTAAGTCACACATTGGTACAACCACTGCTGGTGGGGAATCAGATGATCCCATTAAGTTAGGTGATGATTTACAATATCAGGAATTGACGGGGAGAATTGACAACCTTGAAACATCTGTTTCTGAAATAAAGGATATGGTGCAATAGCTGTTAAAAGCTCAAAATGCACAATCCACTGCTGGTCCAGCTCAAGCATCTACACAACCTGCACCTGCTACAAATGAGTTATGGAATTTATTTCAACCCCTGCTCCAACAACAAAGACAAATGGCTGATCAGCAGCATGCTATACATATTCAAGAGCTGAGAAACATGATGGAGTCCAGGTTTAAAAACACTCAAGCAGACATCAAGGCTATAAAGGCCCACATTCTAAACACCACTGGCAAAGCTCCTTCCACTGTTCTCTTCATGGATAACCCCCTTCCAGATAATTCCAAAAAGGGGGAGAAAATCAAGCAGTTGAAGAAAAAAGGAGGTGAAGATGGTCTTTTTGTTGAACTAGAAAAAGAAAAGCAGTCTTCTAAACCATCTACCCAAACAGCTGTTGTAACTCCTGCTGTGTCAACAACTATTGGTACATTAGTAGATTCAGCAGTTGTTAAAACCATCACTTCAACACACACTACTTCACCACACACCACCACAGCCACAACCACTGTCCTACCACCACCATCATCTAAAATCACTACTCCACCAAAAGCCATCATTCCAACCACATCACCACCCATCAAACCACCACATGCTCAAAAGCAGAAGACATCTACTGACACATCAGTAGTTGTAATGACAACAGAGGTTGAAGCACTAGTTGTTTCAACAGCTGTTTGTCAGCCATCCACCACTGCCCTACCAGAAACACCATCATCTCCAAAAACCATCTCACCACCATCACCTCCTGCTAAAAAGCAGAAGATATCAGATGTTACAACATCTGTTATAAGGACAACAGTGATTGAAACACAGGTTGGCTCAACACCTGTTAGTCCAAGCACTCTCACTTCACTTCAAGCCATCTTCACTCCAATCAACAAATCACCCAAAAGCATTCCGTCACTGGGAAAAACTTACACCAGAAAAAGAAAAACTACTCAGGCAAATGATGACAAATAAGATCCAATTGCTGCAAAATATCCACTGGAACTGGAAGCTGTAAAAAATGAGATGAGACAATTCTACACTGAGGATGATCCTTCAAAAAGAAGATTTCCCTCTCTCATAGGCTTCATAATCCCAGAAAATATGGATGAATATCTCGAGCTCAAAGCAAGGCAGGCTAAGATAAGAGCCAAACTTGAAAGTAAAGATCAAAGTGAGAAAGCCATTTCTGAAAAAATGGAACTCTTGCTCACTAAAGTCAAACAGATGGAAGACTATGCAATAGATCTAAGCAAGGAAATGTCAAATTTGCCACCCAAAGCAGATCTACGAAAAGAAATGAGAAAAGAATATCTTGCACACATCATGAGAGAAAAATTTTATCCAGCTGAAGAAAAACAATTCGAAGAATGGCTAATAGTTGCTTTAAAGCATGAGGCAAACAGAATTGAAAGAATGAAAAAATGATCCAAGCAAGAAGAAGACAGCTCCAAACTGGAGCAAATACAAAAAGCTCATTGCTGATCTTACATATGAGTACAAAAGAAAGAAGCAGGAGCTGGTGGATGCAAAGGTGGATACTGCTAAAGCCATAGCAAAATGGACAAAGCAGTATACAGATGAGGCTTATGAAAGGCTGATAAGAAGAAAAATGACAGATCCAAATTCACCAAAGAAGCCTTACCACAAAGAGCTAAAACATGTCATTGATTCTGAACCACTGATCACATCAGCAGATACCTCTGTCACTATGTTTGACCAAGAAAAGAGGAAACAGCTGACTGTTGCAGAAAAGGTAAGGAAGTTGAGTACTTTTAAGAAGCCATCAAGAAAATGGCTTTAGATAAAGACAGCTCAACAAGACTTCAAAACCTCGCCAAAAAGGTATTGAACAAACCATCATCACCAAACACATCAGCAGATATCTCAGACATTGAGATAGATCAAAAGAAGAGACAAGAGCAGATTGATAAAGAAATTGCAGAAGATATAGTTGCAGCAAATGATGTCATAAAACTAGCTTTCAAACAAATGTCTGAGAACTCTGAGCTAGCAAAAGCCCAGGATACTGCTTCACAAATCTTTACATGGCCAAAATCTTCCAATTCATCAGTAAATAAACCTCTCCCAAGAAACCCATTGGGTTCAAAAATACTAAAGTGGATGTCTGATCAAAAGACCCATGTATTGACCCTGTTCAGATCCAATGGTGAAGTGAAGTACATATCAAGGAAACAAGCACTAAGCCTTGGTGTTGAAGATCTACAAGATCTCCTTAAACTTACACTGTGCAGGGATGAGGATGACTCAAGTTCCAAGGATTTTGAAGAAGAATTTAAAAGACAAGCTAAGGAACTTCTGATGAGAAAATAAAGATCCAGAATAATGAAGGGTTTTGGCATTATCTGTTCCAGGGGGAGATTGTTGGGATTGAACCCTATCAGAGGAACAGATAATAAAAGCCAAAATTGGATCACAACAGTGGATTCATAATAAACAGCTGTTTACATTAGACTTTCCCCTTGAAAGTGATTATAACATCTGATGCCCTCTATCCACTGTCCGTATACAACAGTTGCTACCCTTCAAACTGCTGATTAAGCCCTAAAAACTGTTTAGAAGCAAACACTGCTGGCTCAATCCACTGATGACCAAAGGACTGCTCACTCAAGGACTGATCAACCTTTAGGAAAGCACTGATGAAAGGAGAAAGCAATAGTTTAGTGTGTCTTTTGTATTGTATAGAATCAATGGTTAGGATAACAGTGTTTGTATAAGAACAGTGGTTACAGGTTGTTAGGTTGTTAGACGTTGCTTTCATGGTGACGTCAGCTGAGATGCTTCAGTGGTTTGGTTTGCCTATAAATGGAGTAGTACCCTGTACTGTTACATTTGATTGATTGAGTGAGTTCTTCTCCTCTAGTCTAATCCTTTCATCTTGAGTGCAATCAACCTTGGAGCATCAGGCTGAGGGGGAGTTTTTTTTGTAAGCATGCTTTGTAATATTTTGATTTACTTTGTAATCTTTCGACTGATGCAATTCATGTGTTTATCAAATATATTTTCCTTTATGATTGTGTTTACAAAGTTTGTTGTTCATTTCCGCTGCACTTAAACTCTGTTCATCTCTATTGATTTGTTTAAGTTATACAAACAAACACAATCGTGAGAGCCTTCGATCCTAACAAAAGTCTAAGTGTTGGATGTTATCTCAGATTCCCATCTTTAATATGGACAATCTGCTTTTAACAGAGTGTGAACCGTGGAAGCTTTGTCTTTCAATTTAGTTCCACCGCCTCACTTAAACTTGCAAAGGAACACCCAAATAGTCTTCTAGACCCAGAATAAGTTAACCCCGCCTTGCCTCAAACACTTGCCATGTTGGGAATGACACGTCCGGGTTGTCCTTGTTCGGCTGTTTGGTGTTTACTTACTTTATTATTTACTTTCTGTTATATTCATGACCAACCGGTTTGTTAGCGATGTTAACAAACTTGTGCTTTGGTGAAACATATAATGAGGTTTATACCTCCACGCATGACTTTTGTGAACTACATGACATACTGGACTGTTAATAATATTACTATATAAGTATTTTACGTAGAATCTAAACTGAAATCAGAACGCTTACCGATAAATGGTTAAGAGTCACGAACTGACTCTATTCGCATGAACAGACTCTGTTCGCACGAACAGACTTCTTTTCATACGAAGGGATTTCCCATTCGCACGAACAGTGTTATGATGCTTTGGTTTTCCGTTTATTTGAGTTCGGAGTTCCTCGTTGCTGATTCTAATGGGCAAAATCTGGAACCCATGAAATCACAGTAACTTAGTGTCACAACGAGTGCCCAGACGAGATATATTTTATGTTTAGTCATACTTTTATACTTTTATACTTTAAATTCCAAATCCGAATCCTCCGTTCAACTCCAATGACTCACACCTTCGTTTACCCCATGTAGGGTAACTTCGGTGTTCCTACTTCAACTCAGCAACTCGCGGATTAACAAAGGAAGCTTTGCTATGTTTTACACTTTTGGGTGCAACTTGTTTACATTATCAATATTACACAAACACACATACTTTATGCAATCACAAACAAACAATCATCCATACATGCTTATACGTTATTCTTTGATTCATACGTGTTGGAACATTCTTATGTGGTATACTTGTCATTAACTTCGTATGAGCCACCCTTAACATGTATAGCACTATAGGAGTAACGCACCGCTTGTATTCTTGAGGTCATGTTAAGTTAAAACAGAACGGTCCTATCGTTGCTACGATAGGATTACGCTAGCGGTAATCTTGGGTTGACATTTATATTTGCATGTCAATCGTATGTTAATTTTAGAAAACAATTTTGCCATGTTGATTGTTTAAAACTCATTTTTATACTTATCCTATTATTTAAACTTGTATACTCGCCAATACATTTTGTATTGAACTATACTTTGAACATGTTGTAAGATGATGACGTAGATGAAGATGAAATCTAGTAGGGTTGGCTAGATACACACTTAGAATGCTAGAATATGTTGTTGTATTTTTGTTTCTTGTTGTACTTGTTGTATTTCAATTTAAATGTTGTACTTTGATTTCAAAATATTGTACTTGATTTTTTTTTTGAACGGCAAATTTGGATCACTGACAGACCATTGGAGTATCATCGTGCCACCAGCGGAACCACCCGATCATATCCATCTCCACTAGGCAATAATGCCTATACACCAATTGTACTTGAATTATTATCAATGAAATGAAATCGGTTTTGATTAAATATTGTCGCAAATAGTGTTATGAAGTCTCGAGCAATCTCGTCCTCATCCCGCCCCGATGTTTTCGCCATCGGTTGGGGAGTGACAGATTGATATCATAGCCATAACTATAGGGAATTAGGTAGAATTGTCATGATTTGACCTTGTCTGTAGTTTAAGTCCCAAACATTGACCAATCTTGTTTTTCATGCTTAAATGTTACAACTTCTTCCTACTTTGCTTCTATCTTATTCTTCTGTCTTAAATTATGCACGCGTCTTTCCTTAGGCGTTACACAAATACACACTTGAAGGCTCGAAGACACTCGTATTATACACACGAGACGACTTCACCAAAATAGGCGTGAAACCCACACTTTGGTGAACGACTCTAAATCCGCGTTATTCGATTTTTCACGAAATTACGCCATCAAGCTAGGAGTGAAATTCACATCTTGATGAAAAATTTCCAATTCTAACTCTAGTGGACCCTCGCCAACGTGTCGAAATTAACTTTCTCGACCCGTTCGACGAGTACCAGCCACACTTAGGGTACGATGTTGCCATGTTAGGGGTGAAACCCGCATCTTGACAACTAGTCCCACTCCTCGATTTTCAATCCCACCAAAGTTTTGATTTTTCAATCGATTAGGGACGTGTAGTAACTGGAAGGGTGAATACCGTTAGTCGCTTCTAGATGAGAGTATTCTACCTATTAGTCCAAAACACGTTTCCCTAACTCAAAAAAACTTTCGATTCACTTTGGAATAGTCTTAGTTACATTCCATGACACTCCATGTTATACGTTAATTCTCCTTTATGCTATCTCAATTCTATTGTGTTTTATACTTGATACTTCGTTCGTTTCAAAATCGATGCACAATCCGCACGTCTCTCGCAATAAAAAGCAATAATAATTCTCGAGAACAAACTAAATTTATACTCCTTTCGTCTTTATACGTGATGATACATTGTGAATACATGCGACATACATGCTATACTTATGTAAATACGTGAAACTTATGTGCTACTTGGATTGTTCGCTCATACATGCAAACAAACGTGATTTTTATAAACATATTATGATTAAGTCTCATCCTTTATCCTCTATTTTCGATCTTTAGATGTCTTCAAACCGTCTCTCCAACTCTCGCAACGGCTCCAAGTCGAGCGTCAAGCCCAACTCAAACTCAAACTCGATGTCGAAAAAGAACATGATGAAGTTCATGGCCAAGGTGATACCAGACATCGTCAGCAATGTTCAAACCCCGAAGAACACTGAATCCCCCAATGGCTCGGTCGATTCTAAAACCGACCCACCCAACTCGACCTTCACCTTCAAGCAGTTCAATTCATGTAGCCTGATGCCTTTTAGGGGAGAAGATGGTGCAAGCAAAATGCTTCAATGGTTCGACGCCATTGAAGTTACGTTCTGTCAGAGCGGTTGTCCCGATCACCTGCGTACCACCAACGCTACAAGAGTCTTCCGATCGAGAGCTCTCGATTGGTGGACCTCTGAGCGCAACGCTCGTGGCGACGTCGTTGCCTATGCCCTAACCTGGACCGAACTAAAAAAGCTAATGAAGGACGAGTTTTGTCCTCCACACTAGCTCCAACAACTCGAAAATGAGTTTTGGAACTCAAACAGGTGGGGAGCGACAATATTGGCCTCACAGCTAGGTTCAAACATCTGAGTGCATTATGCCCTGGCCAAGTCGACACCACTGACAAAGCCATCGCTAAGTACATTCGATGCCTTCCCCCATCCATCATGAACTTCGTCGAGTCAGCTCAACCGAAGACCCTCGAAGATACTTTTCGTTTGGCAGCCAAACTTAACCACAACCGCATTCTAGATGGAACCTTCGATAACAAGGGTTCATCCAAGAATGTTCACCAAGCTACCACTGAACCCACCGTTGAACCTACACCATCTAAACCATTCACCAAAAAAAACAAGGGTAAGAAGCAGAAGGCTTCAAACCAAAACTATGCGGTTGTTACTCTGCAAAACCCTCAACCCCTCCAACAAATTATTACAACCCAAAACCCTGAACCAGCAAAGAAAGCCTACACTGGGACTCATCACAAGTGTAACACCTGTTTGTACCACCATCCCATACACACACCGTGTCGCCTTTGCACCAACTGCAATAGGTTTGGACACTTTGCAAACCAATGCCGAAGTGGTCAAAAGCCACAAGGTAACCAAATGCTAACCCCTGTTGTAAACCAAACCCCCGCTCAAAACCCAGGCCAGCCTCAAGCAATCAATGGATGAGCCTGCTTCAAATGTGGAGATCCAAACCACCTAAGCAACACATGTCCGCAACGCAACAACAACAACTAGCAGTAGCAAGCTCGCGGACGAGGCTTCATCATCATAGCAGCACAAGCACAGAACACAATGATGTCATCAACGGTGCGTTCCTTGTAAACGATGTCTATACTTCTTGTTTATTTGATACTGGCGCGGATAAAAGTTTTGTATCCGTCGAATTCGAACCATTGCTTAAGTGTAGACGCTCTAAGTTGCCAAAATCATTCGCGGTCGAAGTCGCTAACAGTAAGTCGATAACTATCGAATCTATTCTTCCTAAATGCTCTTTGAACCTCAACGATCATAAGTTTTCGATTGACCTCATACCCATGCAGTTGGGTAGTTTCGATATCATAGTAGGCATGTATTGGCTTAGGCGAGTTCGTGGTGAAGTCGTTTGTTCTGAGAAATTTATTCGTCTTCCTCTTCCTGGTGGTGACTCTTTACACGTCTATGGTGAGAAACCTTCTAAAGGTCTCAAGCTTATGTCGTGTACTCAAGTGAAGAAGTACTTGAGCAAGGATTACTTTGCCTTTCTTGCCCACGTTGTGGAAAAGAAGGACAAGGTTAAGAGCGTGAGTGATGTTCCTGTTGTTTGTGATTTTCCCGACGTCTTTCCTGAAGATTTACCTGGTCCTCCTCATCCTCCTCGTTCTGTTGATTTTCGTATCGATTTAGTCCCTGGCGCTACGCCTGTTTCTAAATCTCCATACCGACTCGCACCCTCAGAAATGCAAGAGCTATCGGGCCAACTTCAAGATGTACTTGATAAAGGCTTTATATGCCCTAGTACTTCTCCTTGGGGCATACCACTACTCTTTGTCAAGAAGAAGGACGGTTCCTTTCGGATGTGTATCGACTATTGTGAACTTAACAAGCTTACTGTTAAGAATCGTTCTCCAAGTGTGAATTTTGGCTAAAAGAGGTTCAATTCCTTGGTCACGTCGTCAACGAAAAGGGTATTCATGTCGATCCTACGAAAATCGAAGCTGTGAAGAATTGGATCGCACCTAAGTCTCCGTCTGAAATTCGTTCATTCCTTGGATTGGAGGGTTATTATCGTCGATTCATTTCTAACTTTTTGAAAATCGTCGTTCCTCTCTCTTCTTTGACTCAAAAGGATAAACCTTTTGTTTGGGGTCCCAAGCGAGAGGAATCTTTTCAAACTCTCAAGGATATGCTCTGCAATGCTCCTATTCTTGGTCTTACGGAAGGAAATGATTACTTCGTCGTGTATTGTGATGCGTTAAACCAAGGTCTTGGTTGCGTTCTGATGCAGCGGGACAAGGTTATCGCCTACGCGTCGAGGCAACTCAAGATTCATGAGAAGAACTACACTACACATGATCTTGAACTAGGTGCAGTTGTTTTGGTATTGAAGATATGGCGACACTACCTTTATGGTACTAAGTGTGTGGTCTTCACCGACCATAAGAGCCTTCAGTACATCTTCGATTAAAAGGAACTCAACATGCGTCAACGTCGCTGGGTAGAGTTATTAAACGACTATGACTGCGAGATTCGCTACCATCCAGGTAAAGCGAATGTCGTGGCCGACGCTCTTAGTCGTAAAAATCATGTCATGGGTATTCGTTGTTTCCAACTCATAGACGATCTTCGAAACCGCATTTGTGAAACTCAATACTCATCTGTTAACGAGGGTAACCTCTATAACAAGATGAAGTGTGGTGCAGAAGATCAACTCAAAACCAAATCCAATGGTATTCTTTACTATCTCGATTGCGTTTGGGTGCCAAATCGTGATTACCTTCATGAACTCTTAATGAAGGAGGCACACAAGTCTCGATACTCTATTCATCCTGGTGCTGACAAGATGTACCACGATCTTCGTACGTCTTATTGGTGGCCTGGCATGAAGAAAGATATCGCCACCATCGTCTTGAAGTGTCTCACTTGCTCAAAGGTGAAAGCTGAACATCAACGTCCCTCTGGCTTACTAGAACAACCAGAAATTCCTGTATGGAAATGGGAGAGTATCGCTGTGGATTTTATCACCAAACTTCCTCGCACTTCTTCTGGTCATGACAGTATTTGGGTGATCATTGATCGATTGACCAAATCTGCTCACTTCTTCCCCATTCGTGAAGATTACAAAGTCGATAAATTGGCTCATATCTACACGGATGAAGTCATTTTTCGTCATGGTATCCCCATTGACATCATCTCGGACCGTGATGGTCGTTTTACCTCTCGTCTTTGGCAAATGTTTCAATCCGCTCTTTGTACTCATCTTAATCTCAGTACCGCTTTCCATCCTCAATCTGACGGTCAAACCGAGCGCACTATTTAAACTCTATAGGATATGCTTCGTTCTTGCGTAATCGATTTTGGTGGCAACTGGGATATGGACTTGCCTTTGATAGAATTCTCGTACAATCACAGTTACCACGCTAGTATTCACATGGCACCGTTCAAAGCATTGTATGGTCGTAAGTGTCGTTCGCCTATTTGTTGGCACGAGATCGGAGAAGCTCAAATCACCGGTCCCGAGCTTATACAAGTGTCACACCCCGATTTCTGGTGGGCCCGGAAAGGTCTAGTCGTGACGGTTGGATACCAGTTACAATCACAAGTTAATTTAATAACAATGCAGCGGAAGTATTTGGAGTAAAAATAACATACATTTCATTCAAAATGTTTAATATTCAAATTACAAATGATTGTTCAAGTTGTTCAAATAAAGCCCATAGGCGGATCGAGAAGAAAAGAAGCTTAGACATCATAGGCCTTAAGCTAGGAGTTGCAAATTCCATTGCTTTTATCTTAGCCGATGTAACACCCGTCTAAATTTTATAGGAATTTAATGTAAATACACATGAATTTACATAAGAAGGTACCTTACTTCAAACGATGTACAAAATTCAAGTTTAAGAGTGATTACATTCTAGACAATTACTTAACTAGTTACGTCATTCAAAACATGATTAGCAAATTGTTTACAATATAAACATTGTCTAAAAACGAAGTTAATCTAATGCGGAAGCTTCAAAAGATTGTGTTCGGTTCGAGAGCATTGTCTTGACCATCATCCACGTACTTGCAATACCTAAAAGCTAGAGATTTTGACAAATATTAGTATTAGTGTTCTTAGAAAATTTGCATAATCGAAACTACGCTCAGAAACGGATTCGATTAAATAAGATGTGCAGAAATTAACTAAATTTACTGGACTCTACCGTAACTTACGGTAGCTACCATAAGTTACGGTAGTCGCTGGATGACACTAGTCTGCCGTAAAATAGTAGTGAATCACCGTAACACTTTGTTCTATACTGTAAGTTACGGTAGAGACCGTAACTTACGGTAGATTCTGAAACTTTGTTGTTTAACCCATTTATTCATTTCACCCAAACTCCCATGGACGGGATATCACTTCTAAATAAGAAGATCCCAATCATGGGTTCTTTATTTTCAACACTCATGCTCCCATCATCGGTTTGCGTATTTAGTAATTCACTACCCATCACTAGGGTTCGAAATCTACGAGTAAGGTACTACCGTTACTCGGTTTGTACCTTCTCTTAATGACCCGTTAGTTTGCCCTTAGGAAGTTAATCATTCAAGCAAACCAAACTATCAAAATCTCGTATTCTAATATACTTATCATTAACAGTAACAAGGACTAAATAACTATATTAACGAAGCGTTTAGCCACATACTAATTGATTATTCGACCCGTTTGGCTCATCTATGGAATCCACCATTGTAATGACTACCAAACGACTTTTAACCTACTAATCCAAGTAACGAACATTTCCGCATCCATCAACACAACCATTATTTTACAACGCAACTATACATATTCTAGTATCAAAGTACTCAATGTAACAAATCAAGTTACATACCTTTAGTGCACGCCCTTCAAACGCAAATCGCCACTGACTTGTCCACTCGACGCTCCGGTATCTTTTCCTATAGAGTTCAATCATGATGCGTTTAGAACTCTTTTCAATCACATATCGCATAATTTGCCAAAATATCACAATTATACGTTTTAACTTTAAAGTTTCAGTTTCGAGCCTTCTTTGAGGCATTTTTACAAACACTTAAAGGGCAGGATTTTATTTCTTTTATATTCAAGTTCATGGCTTGTCGCTTAGTCAAAATTAACATCAATCGAGCTATCACATATAGAATCAAACATCAAATTTTTCAGAAATCAGTTTCTATGAATCAAATTACACTAGAATAACATTCAAAACCCTAGTGTTCATCAAGTTCTATATAACCCACTAATCACTTACAATGGTGGCCATGGATTTCACTAGAATTTAGCATGATTTCAACATGTACTTGTCTAGGGTTTACTCCTAGACATTTTAATGTTCCTATTTCATCTACAAATCACAGATGCATCATCAGATTTCGAGTTCTCTAAATTCATGAGAATTTCAAGTAGAGAATTTTTGTCAAATTTTACATACCTTATGATCTCCTTGCAATGGGGATCATTAATCTATGCTCGATTTTCATTTTGGACTTGATTTGATCCTTCAATTGGAGGTATTTGACAAGGACTAGGGTTTTTGGGGAGCTGGGGATCGCCCCCTGTCTTCTGATCGATCTCAGCAACACAAACAAGTGTGTTGTGAGTTTAATTTTTTTGTTTTATTATTATTAGTTTTCATTTAAACACCTTTGGTCCCTAAACTTTCGTTTTTATTCAGTTTTAACTCTTTAACTACTCATAAGTCATCATCTAACTAGGTTAATGTCATTCCTAGTTAGTTTATTTTTCTTATTTATTCACTACATAATTATATTATAGGAATTTGTGTTTTCGGGGTGTTACAGCCGATCCGAATTCCCAGCCTAACAGTCAAGGTTCGGTACCTGCAGTTTAGTCTTTTGAAAATACGTCAGTTTTCGCTGGTAAATACAATTAACTGACTCATTTTGAAAATAGATTTTCAAAAATGGTTTTAACTGACTCATTTTGAACCCGTAGGTAATCATTTAATATTTCTTGGGATTTATTCTTGTCACCAGATTTACATATTTGTCATATGATGGGAACAAGATATCAAAGCCGGTCATTTTCAGTGCTATAATAATTACTGTACTCGCCAAAGTTGAATAAAACGTGTCTTACAGTCGGTATGCCTACCCTTGCACGCTATTCCGTATAGTCATAATAGTATATGAGTCGGGACGTCCGGACACGGTACCAATAACCCCTAATCATTTCAGTTATCAAATATAACGGATTAAACCGAGTTCTTACATTTATGGGTTATCATAGGCAACCCATTTACTTAATAGCCGCTCCAAGTGGCGTATTCGCCATACCCCGAGTTTGAAAACAAAATAAGTTAAGAGTATTTACCTTTTAGCTAGCTTCCAACCGTTACCGGTTTTCAAATATAGTAAAAGTCGTATAAACAAGAACTAAACTCAAGTCCGATTATATGGGGGGTTCTATAGTCTCGAATGAACAAATTTAGCTATCTGTTAGAATGTATACGGGCCAAAGGTTAGTCCCTTTAGATGTGACCCGATACTTAAGAATAGGTTCGCTAGATTAAGCGTATACCGAATAGAATGTGGTTTAAACCCAACAAGTACTAAGACTTGTATAATATGGGTAAACGATGTAAATTCTGGAATTTGAGACAAAAATGACAAGAATTAACCCGTTTCGGTAAACTTACGTAAACTAGTTACATAAGCTCAACCTTACGCGTATAAGCGACATCGGGTAACCGATGAGTCATAATGTCACACCCCGATATTTCCACATATTACCGGTGGGCCCGGTGGGGAGTATCGTGACGTAGTTGATATCATCATAGTCAAATATACACAGTTTATAGCACAACGGAAGTCTTGGAGGAAAATACTATTACAAACCGAAATGTAAAGTGCAAATAAAATGTAATACAGACGGTTGTACGATAGGATCCACAGGCGGATCTAAAATATAATACAAAACGTTGTTCAGCAGATTTTAAGCATTCAGAACTTGCAAGATTCTTTAACTAATGCCCAGAAGTTTCCAGCCAATTTCGAGTAGTACCAGCCACTTGTTCTTTTTGAAAAATACGTCAGTTTACACTGGTAAATACAATTAACCGGCTCTTTTGAAAACATTTATGAAAATTGATTTAAGTGCACAAGGCACAAATGTTCTTTTATAACTTGGGATAATTATATAAAAAAATCTTGTATACAGATTTACATGTTTGTCGTACGTTCAGGGCCCGGGATAGAAGCCGAGACAAGATTAATAGACACACCACTAATATAAACCCACAAGGAATTATCCTCACATGTGGGTATATCATTTTACATACACAACTGTCAGGTGTATGCCTACACCCCGTGCTTAAGTCGTGGCCATTTTCAAATGAAATGAGCCGAGGATATCTAGGACACGGTCATATTAACCCCCCAAATGTTTATATATCAAACAACACGGATTAAAATGGGTTGTGTCAATGAATTAACCACTAACTAATTAAATATTCCATACCCAACCAAACGGTAATAATTTACCGTATCCCAAGCCCGTATAAGGAAAATAAGTTAAAAGTATTTACCTGAGCTAAAAATGCAAATTTTTGTATACTCAGCCGTATATTCTATTCAAACAAGTGTAGGTAGCTTTTACTGGGCTCCTAATCTGGAACGAAGGTTATATTAACCTATTAGATTCCTAACGGGTCTTATTTAAGTTGTAAACTTAGACCGGTTAGTTTAAAGAAAGGTTTACGGTACAAAACGCGAGATTAAGCGATGACCGGATTGGAATGTGATTTAGACCCAACAAGTATGAAGACTTGTATAAAATGGGTAAACTAAATACATTCTGGATTTTGAAGTAAAAATGATAAGGTTTGATCTGGTTCGGCTAATTTATGCAAACTAGTTACATAAATTATACCGAACGCGTATATGCATAACGGGTAACCGGATGAGACATGTACAAGTTCGATAAGTTATTATGCTTCAAATACGTTATGATATCAGTAGGATATCAACAATTATGCCCAAAAAGATTTTTAAACCAATTTAAGTCCTGTAAGGGTATTTTGGTCATTTTAAAGTTTATAAAAGAGGTTTAATAGTAAACTGTGGTTCTGGTCTAAAACATTCGGTAAAAATATTTATTTTATCATGTTACATCAGTAAGATATCATACATATGTGAGGTTTACCATTTATGGCCAAACTATGCACCGTAGGGGCATTTTGGTCATTTCACATATGTTTTTAAGGACAAAATTGGAAGTCTGAGTTCAAGACTTATACTTACTGTTAAAGTATTAAAATTTATTTATAAAATCAGTAGGTAACAAGTCTTAGGTGTTAATTATGGTTTTAAACCATACTTTGCACCTAATTATCGTAAAAGTTGGTAATTGACGATATTTGAGATGTTTATGAAATCCTGAGATTTTTATCAGCCTTTAATATTTAAAATATTTTATTTAACATATAACATCAGTAGGAAAAGGTTTGACATGTTAATCATATGTTAAACTCATTTTATTAACAAAAAGGGTATTATCATCATTTATCGAATTATACAAGAACTCAATGATATGGTCAGTTTATAATCTGACCCAAAATTCCAAAAATCACTAAAAATAATATCAAAACAGTAGGTAATGAGTTTGTCGGGTTGAACATGTCTAAACATGTTCTTATAAAAAGTTTCATTTTACGATATCTTGCATAACTTTAGTTTGAGACCAGAAACTGATGTCAAATTTATTTGACATGCTTATATATCAGTAACAAAGATATTTGTATACTCATATATCCAAAAATCTCATTTTTACATTATAAGGGCATAATAGTCAAATTTTAAGCAAATAACGGAAACATGCAAATGAACTCTGATTTCTAAGGGACCATGTAGTATAACCTCAGAGGGTTATAGTAACATATAATATGGTCACATAGGAACCCTAAGGCATAAAGATATTAAGCTAATTCGGGTCAGAACTGAAAATCAAAGCAAAAGTTAACTTTTGCGAACCGAGCCTAAACTCAGAATTGTCGGGTTGAACATGTCTAAACATGTTCTTATAATATTTACCAAGTTATTAAAGTGATAAAACTGATTTTATAGCTTGAACATTATCAGTTATGAATTTTATTTAATAACTGACCTGTTTGACTTTTATTTTAATTACTTTGACCCGACAATTAACTAAGTAAACGTGATAATTACGAGGTGCCATTTTGAGGGATTATCACCTACTTAATTACCAACACATAGCCACTTTCAGTTTGAGTCATGGCTGGACCGTTAATGATTAAACAAAAAGTCAAAGTATAATTACGATATCTTTGACTTTCGGTCCTCATACTAATAAAAACTTAACTACAGAAGCTAAGAACACTTACAAAGGTCCTTAGCACGAAAATTTAACTTGAGAGAGCTTCCTTTAGGTCCAGGATGCTCCAAAGAAAGAGTTGAGAGTGAAAAATTGAAGGTGCAAGTTTCAAAGGATCAAACAAGCTCCTTTATATAGAAATTTGAGAGCTCCTAGGATCATTCCAGCTGTTATTAGGAGTTACCAGATGATCCCAAGTGTTAATGTGGCAGTAAAAACCGTTTACAAGCCCCTGGTATTGCTCAGAAGCCATGCAATGGCGGTGTAAGAGCTGCAACATGCAGCTGTCCAAAATTCTGTCGCTGGCACCTTCCTCGCGGCCCGCGAAGATGTTTAGGGATGGCCTACATTGCCCGCGACACTCCTTCAATCCGGTTACAAAACTTTCAAACTTTGCACTTTTAGTCCCTGGTCCTTTAATTCTTGAAATATCTTTCATTTATTGCACTATTAACCGCCATAGTTAACTTTTAAGTGTCTTGGGTCATAAAATAAACATCGTTAAGCTTCCGATCAGTTACGAGATCACCCGAAAGGTCTTATTTTCAAATGTTGACGCTTTTAATCCTTTTTCTTGGGATTTGCAAATTAAATCGTTTAATTGTACCGAAACTTCATGAAATCGTTATCTGATATTCATGAGAGTATAATAAGATATTACAAAGCCTCGGAATCGTTAAAAGGTCACTCAGAGGTAAGATTTAATATGTTGACACGTTTAACCCCCGTGCTTTATAAACTTTTGATTTTTAAGCACAAACGGCTTCTTGCGTCCGACAATTTACTCAATATAGAATACGGACATAGTGTGAGGTCAATCAGAGGCACAAGTTTGGCATGTTGACACTTTTAGTCCTTCCACATACATATTTACACTGTTTGTCAACTTTAGTCCCTCAAAGTTAAGTTTTTACATGATTAGTGTTTATGACTCGTGTTATTACTCTATTGGACTTTTTTTTTGCGAGGTGTTACACATAAACAAGTTCTATATGCCAATATACTTTAAATAAGTTGTAACATCGGTAGGTTATCAACTTATATGACCATTAAGGTTTTAAAATCAAAATATGCACCATAAGGGCGTTTTAGTCATTATCAGTGCTGTGATGCTTCGGTTTTCCATTTATTTCAGTTCTGAGTGCGTCGTTGCTGATTCTAATGGGCAAATCAGGACCCATGAAATCAAAGTAACTTAGTGTCACAACGAGTGCCCAGATGAGATATATTTTCTGTTTAGTCATACTTTTATACTTTAAATTCCAAATCTGAATCCTCCGTTCAACTCCAATGACTCACACCTTCGTTTACCCCATGTAGGGTAACTTCGGTGTTCCTACTTCAACTCAGCAACTCGCGGATTAACAAAGGAAGCTTTGCTACATTTTAAACTTTTGGGTGCAACTTGTTTACATTATCAATATTACACAAACACACATACTTTATACAATCACAAACAAACAATCATCCATACATGTTTATACGTTATTCTTTGATTCATACGTGTTGGAACATACTTATGTGGTATACTTGTCATTAACTTCGTACGAGCCACCCTTAACATATAGCGCTATAGGAGTAACGCACAACCCTTATTCTTGAGGTCATATTAAGTTAAAACATAACGGTCCTATCGTTGCTACGATAGATTATGCTAGCAGTAATCTTGGGTTGGCATTTATAATTTGCATGCCAATCGTATGTTAATTTTAGATAACAATTTTGCCATGATGATTGTTTAAAACTCATTTTTATACTTATCCAATCATTTAAACTTGTATACTCGCCAATATATTTTGTATTGAACTATACTTTGAACATGTTGCAAGATGATGACGTTGATGATGATGAAATCTAGTAGGGTTGGCTAGATAGTAGATACACACTTAGAATGCTTGAATATGTTGTTGTATTTTGTTTCTGAGTAAATTACAAAAAACGTCCTTTATGTTGACACTATATTGCAAACTATGTCCTTTATCTTCAATATATACAAGAAACGTACTCGATGTTTGCAAACCCTTGCAAGTTATGTCCTTTAGACCTAACACAGTTAGTTTTCATGGTTAAATTTGACTAAGTCAACCCCACATAAGGGTATTTTGGTCATTTTATCCTAAATGCTAAAATAAATAATCATAAAAACAATAAATAAAACAATTTTAAAACTATACATGTATATGTATTTATAAATATATACAGAGACCCCACTTCTCCTTCTCTCTCTATAACTATCGTGCTTTCACAACCTACCCCCACCACCACCACAACCACCACCGATCTGTCTCCTCTCTCTTCTCTCTTCATGCATACTTTCTCCCTCTAGAACCACGACCACCCACCCTACTACCATCCACCTCTTGTTTAACCAACACCATCACGACCTCCACCGTCGCGGTGGTGGTTCTGAACCACCTGCAATCGAGCCCCAACCACCTCCGCAACCACCCCACTAAAATCGAGCCCCAGCCAAGAGACGAACAGATCTAGGAATCTGAGATCTGAAAGTGAAGGTGGATAGGGTTGTAGACGATGAATGAAGGGGGTTCTGTTGCGACGGGGGTGTTCGGAGGTTGCGGTTCGGTTGCGGCGGCTCCGATTGGAGTTCGATTGGGGTTGCAGACTTTGAGGTGGAGTATTACTGCTGAAGCCCATTTTGTGTTCTAGTAGTGGATTTGCTTTAGAATGGAATGACTTTGTGGCCTATACTTGTACTTGGTTGCAACAAAAAGATAAATTGTGAAATTGATCAAACTCAATATAGCTAGCAACCAGTAAAACTTTTCCAAATGATTCCAATTTAGGTTGTTTCTAGCCAACCATCCTCCGCTTTTTGTGACCCCTGTTGTTGCCTGGTTCACTATTTTCACGGAAAGGAAGAAGAGATAGATTTGATTGATTGAGGTGCTTGTGAGTAGAAAATGACTAAAATACCCTTATGTGAGGTCCACTAGGTTAGATTTAACTATAAAAAATAACTGAGTTAAGGCTAAAGGTAGGGTTGTAAACGAACCGAACGTTCAACGAAAAGTTCGTGAATCGTTCGACGGGAAGTTCGTTTATGTTCGTTCGATTAGCTTAACGAACGAACACGAACAAAAAATTTTGTTCGGTTAGCTTAGCAAACGAACACGAACACAGGTCTTGTTCGTTCGACCGCGTTCGTGAACGTTCGGTAATATGTTCGCTTGATTATATTAGAAAAATAATAAATAATAAACCTTTTATCTAAACATATTGAAATTTTGAAACGCTATTTTTTCTAAGTTAGCTAAAATTTGGACATTCTAAGACATTTTCGGAGATAATTATGTCTAAGTTAGTTAAACTTTATTCGTCGTTTGATGGTGTGGTAGACTTCTTGTGTTTTGATTTATCATTTGATAGTTGTATTTAACTACTTATATCCAATGTTTAAGGATAACAATGTTTTCATTTTTTTTTATTTTCAAGTTAATGTTCATTTGCGTTCATTTTTATTTGCTTGAGTTCGTTTGTGTTCGAGACCAGTGTTCACGAACTGTTCGTGAACAATTGAATTTCCTTAACGAACGAACACGAACATAAACTTATGTTCGGTATGTGTTCATGAATAGTTCGCGAACATGTTAATTTCCTTAACGAACGAGCACGAACATGGCCTTGTTCGTGTTCGTTCGGTTCATTTACAGCACTAGCTAAAGGACATAACTTGCAAGGGTTTGCAAACATCGAGTACGTTTCTTGTATATATTGAAGATAAAGGACATAGTTTGCAATATAGTGTCAACATAAAGGATGAATTTTGTAATCTACTCTTTGTTTCTTGTTGTACTTGTTGTATTTCAATTTAAATGTTGTACTTTGATTTCAAAATATTCTACTTGAATTATTATCAATGAAATGAAATCGGTTTTGATTAAATATTGTCACAAATAGTGTTATGAAGTCTTGAGCAATCTCGTTCTCGTCCCGCCCCGATGTTTCCACCATCGGTTGGGGTGTGACAGATTGGTATCAGAGCCATAACTATAGAGAATTAGGTAGAGTTGTCATGATTTGACCAAGTTTGTAGTTTAAGTCCCAAACTTTGACCATTCTTGCTTTTCATGCTTAAATGTTACAACTTCTTCCTACTTTGCTTCTATCTTATTCTTTTGTCTTATATTATACACGCTTCTTTCCTAAGGTATTACACAAATACACACTTGAAGACTCGAAGACACTCGTATTATACAAACGAGACGACTTCACCAAAATAGGCGTGAAACCCACACTTTGGTGAACGACTCTCAATCCGCGTTATTCAATTTTTCACGAAATTACGCCATCAAGCTAGGAGTGAAATCCACATCTTGATGGAAAATTTCCAATTCTAACTCTAGTGGACCCTCGCCAACGTGTCGGAATTAACTTTCTCGACCCGTTCGACGAGTACCAGCCACACTTAGGGTACGATGTTGCCAAGTTAGGGGTGAAACCCGCATATTGACAACTAGTCCCACTCCTCAATTTTCAATCCCGCAAAAGTTTTGATTTTCAATCGATTAGGGACCTGTAGTAACTGGAAGGGTGAATACATTAGTCGCTTCTTGATGAGAGTATTCTACCTATTAGGCCAAAACACGTTTTCTTAACTCGAAAGAACTTTCGATTCACTTTGGAATAGTATTAGTTACGTTCCGTGACACTCCAAGTTTTACGTTAATTCTCTTTTATACTATCTCAATTTTAATGTGTTTTATACTTGATACTCCATTTTATGATGAAAATCATCAAGAATATCAAGCACATTCAAACTTTTTCTTGAATATTTTTTAAAACTTATCGAAATTTTATGGTTTAATCTCAATGTAACATGTTTTTATTGATTCTAACAACCCATAAAACATAACTTTGAATATGTAAACAAAAATTATATTAGATCCGCGAAATTCGATTTTTAAAGTGGGTTTTCTTCAAATCTTTTGTTTCTTAACAAATAGAATTGATTTTTCAAAATAAGCTCTTGATACCATATGTTGATCAATTCTAAACATAAACATAATAAAAACAAGAGTAAACTACCAAAATGGTTACTGAGGTTTGGTCACTTTTGCCACTTTAGTCTAAAATTCAAACCTTTTGAATCAAGGTCCCTATGGTTTCAATTTTGCTGCCATTTCCATCCAAAATCAAAAGCTGGTTAGATTTTTCAGTTAACATCCAGCTTTTTTGTCTTTTTCTTCCATTTTAATGAAGGGCAAAATGGTCAGATTTTTTAAATTTATTATAATAAAACGTTAAAAGACCATTTTGCCCTTCATTAAAAGGGAGGAAAAAGATAAAAAAAAAGTTGGATGTTAACTGAAAAATCTGACCAGATTTGATTTTGGATGAAAATGGCAACAAAATTAAAACCACAGGGACCCAGATTCAAAAGGTTTGAGTTTTAGACAAAAGTGACAAAACCTTAGGGACCATTTTGGCAGTTTACTCTAAAAACAACATGAAGGAATGTGTGTACCCGCGAGTCCCAATATGGTAGAGATGGTTGTAGCCATGATGTTCTTGGGTTCCCCCTTAGGGTGTTGATATGACGGAGATTTAGTAGATAGAGATGGATGATTTATGAGTGGTGTTATAGAATGATTATGAGCCAACCTTTAATCCTCTCTAATGAGCTCTATTTATATACCCAAGGGAAAACCCTATTCTTCTAGTGAGGGTAAATACATCTATCAAATATTTACCAATTAAACGAATAAGGGCATTAAGATCATTGATCAGTTATAATACAAATGATAATAATGGCCATTTATATATATATATATATATATACAATTTCTTCCGGTGGAATGGTATCATTAATATGATCCAATACCTTGTATCCTTAAGCATGTCAGTTGAAAAGTTTTCTTTCTGAGTTGTAATTTAAGTGTTCATGTGATTGATTGAATGATCCTTTCTGTGTATCAATGAAAAATTATGTTGTTCATAGTCATTGGCTACAAACAGTTTTACGTCCCTGACCGTAACACGACGTGGCTTACATCTAGCTAAACTAAAGAAGCACATAACATCCATACTTTGCACATGAGAGTGTACAACATGTCAACACACTTAGAGAACAAGTAACCAATGAACAAGCCTTCGAACAAGCCTCCTTATACTACATTGCTGTAACCCTTGTGGAAAATTCCGAACTTTCAAAAACTTTTTATTTTGGAAGCAATTCGTTAACCGTTACTTAAACGTAATCAGTTTAACGTAACGTACACTCCGGGACGAGGATATAAGTTACACATACCCTAAATACCCTTTACATAACTTAGATATATGTTTTGAGGGGTTAGGAAAGACAAAAACACGTTTATACAAGTCCAGGGGCCATTTTTGACAAAGTGCAAAAATCTGCCCATCCTAAGGCTTACGAACCATAAGCCAAAGGGGCCATACGGTCCGTAAGGACATGCCAGCAACAAATTTTGCCTTGATCTCCAAGTTTTGCCAAACTCTCTCAATTCTTGACACCTAGCTCGAAGTTTGCCACGTTCCTTCTGATCATAACACCTCACTAGACACTTGGAATGATCTTGGAACAACCCCTAACACTTGGCATGATCTTGTAATCATGCTTCAAGTACAAATAGCCATTCAAGTTCACTTCATTCCTTGCTCATTCCTTCTTTCTTTATCTAATCTGCTCTTGGAGCGTATTTCCATACTTTGGAAGCCTCCTACTGAGTTCAAGCTTCTCCTAGAACACAAGTAAGTGTTCTTCCTTAGTTTATTTCTTTATTTTGGCTATTTATGAGCCAAAAGTCAAACAAGTTGACTTTCTGTTTGACTTTCAGTTCTGACCATTTTGGTCAAGTCAAAGTTCAAATTGAACTTTGCAACGTGATCGTAATCACGAAGGTATTAATCTCATGCGATTGCACCTTCTGATTACCACGTTTCGTAGGCGAAATGACGAGGCAAAGTTATACGAATTAAAAGTAAAAAATGCATAAAAATGCATTTTACGACGAAAGTATTTTTTGAGTATTAAAACTTAAATTTTTGACACCAAATCAGTTTTATAACATTATTAGACATGTTCCAACATGTCTAACTCGTCATTTCTAGTTTAGCGCTTTTTCCTTAGTCGAAAGTCGAGCGGTTTGACTACCTCTTTGACTTTCGAATCTGACCCATTTAGTCAAATTTAGGATCCGACCAAGCCCTTTATTATAACCATAGTATTATAGGGAATAACCTACTGAGGTTATACCTTATAGTCATATTGTTTGGTTAGTCAAATGATGAGTCGACTATATGTAACAACCATAATTTTATTTAGTGATTTCAGTAAATAATCACAAATTACTGAGTATTTATATTTAAATATTCATGCTCAAATACGGGTTTATTAAAAACTTTACTAAAATTGAAAGCAAAACAACATAATGTAATTTAATTCATCATTTTAGAATAACGACGAAACAACTTGCGGAAGCTTCATTTAACGCGTGTTCGGTTCTTGCTCAACGCATGATCTTCATCTGGGGCTCTCGACATTCATCTGTGTTCAAAACCAACTTAAAAGTTAGTTTTGATAATTAAATATATATGGGTTGAATCATAGAATTAAAGAAAAAAATCAGGAAATCCTAATATTAATCCCTTGATCCTAGAAGCAAGGATTCAATTCCGGCCTCCACTGTAACTTACGGTGGTCACCGTAAGTTACGGTGGCCCCTGATTTAATATGTTCCCACCATAACACAGTAGAGAACTGGCGTAATGATATCAGCCCCACAGTAACTTACGGTGGGCACCGTAAGTTACGGTGGCCCCTGTATCAGCCCTTTCCAATTTTTGCCGTTTTTGACACGAAAACTTTCGTATCTTTCAATCCGCATATCCGTTTGATCTCCCGTTTCTTCCTACATGATCTAAATTTGATTCTCCATCTCATGGAGTTTAAATTCAACATTCAAACTAATAAAATCCTAAATTTTTAAGCATTCGGCTTATTATTAAAAATTCACATTTTGACCCGTTTAGGAGATTTGTATGCATTAAAGCATCAAATCCGCTCTTCTCTTTTAGCACCTCGCGTTCCAACATATAAATTGCTACTTATATTCTACCATGACTATTTTTGTGGTGGATCCAACATAAAGGACTCATAATCCCAATTTTACCCTTTTGTTAGTCATTTTACGGAAAAAACCCAAACTTAGGCATTTGATCTACAAAAGGCTTATACCGATAACTTTTATGTCCGTCTATATCTAACATGATCATATTACATGTACTTAAACAATCCCCAAAGGTTGTTTACCCGATTTACCAACCATGGGCGTTTTGATCAAGTTTAGTCCTTCAATTTACGACAAAGGTCTTACACCAAATTTTGACCAAAATCGCACGTTTATCTATAAATTGTTTACGCGTACCTGGCTCGGGTCAACATGTGGACCCGTTTTAAGACCGTGTCTCTATAATATGCTAATTCATAGCCTTGCTAATTCATAACCCAATCATCCTGCGAGCATGAGACTCGACATACACTTTTTAGTCATAAATTATCAAATGGTATCAATATCATCATTTGACCCGGTTGGTCTAAACTACCAAATGTTTTGCGCTTAATATTAAATGGTGTTTATCCACCATTTCATTAAATAACTATCCTTGGATTTCTAACCATTTAGTTATGTCGCCCTAACCCATTTCTTATGCTTTTATTCCAACATAGTTTATGTCCCTTGGCGTCGTTTAAAGCTTTGACTTTCATCATACATACGTGATTAAAATCACCGGTTTACCCTCTTTACTCTCTTAAGCTTACTTATAAAGTAGCTAATCAAAACTTGTTTTAAATATGTCACTTCAATGACTATTTTGCGTTTTTCACCCTTTTACCAATAGTAATGGTTTTTCATCATTTTGATATGTTCCGACCCGTATCAATTCGCGTCGGGAACCATACCTTGGATATTATCTTTATCATATAAATAACTTTTGAACAAGCACGTATGCTACAAAAAGGTTGTAAGTTCCACTTACCTCGCATCCGAACGACGCTTTTTCATTTCCTTCTTGATTTGTTTGACCCGCTTCCTCATCAAGCTTCCACCTAGCTCGTTAGGCGTCAAACTATCATCATAATTCGTAGTATGGTTAGATTAGTCATTATCAATTATGACTACTCCACCTAACGGGTCTTATGTCGAATTTATCACTCGATCAAATCATTGGTTAGTTTGACTTCCTAAAAGTCAATTGGTCTATCAACATATTCAAATGCACATTTCACACGAAATTTCAACATTTTAGCTTCATTTAGGCATTTTAACAAACACCTAATGAGCATGATTTCATATAATTCACAATCAAGTTATTGACTTACTATTTAGCCAAGTTTTAAGCATCATATCACATGTTCATGTCAAATTTCTATATCAAAAATTCTGGATTTTCTTCATGAAGCTCAAATACACTAGGTTAACAAAGATAATCCTAGTCTTTAGCATAATTCTACAAAACCCACTTGACACATGAGTGTATGATCATGAATTCACAACCATGAACATCAATTCAACAAATAAATGACTAGGGTTTACTCGTAGACATAGTTTCATCCCTAATTTCATCCAAACAACGAACATGCAAGCTCAGATTCGAATCTCACCAGTTCATCTAAAATTTAAGATAGAACCACATAGTAAAATTTCGCATACCTCATGATCCCTTTACTAAGGTGATCACTAATCTATGCTTGGATTTCGATTTGGACTTGATTTGCCCCTTCAATTTGTTGATTTTGTGCTTGTTAGGGTTTGAGTAGGAGAGCCCCTTGGCTCCTGTGATTGTATCGACCAGAACACACACTTAGTGTGTGTGTTTTGGTGTAGGATTTTATTTAATTCAAACTAGTTTTCAGTTTTTCATATTTGGCCCCTCAACTTTCACTACGTGAAAAATGGGCTACGGCCACACTTTTGGCAAAACAGCCAAGCCACACATTTGAAAAAATGTGTGGCTAAAGGTTACTCATAATATTTTAAAATACCTTTAGTCACACATTTTATTATTAATGTGACAATTGTATACCAGTTCAGAACCTTTGGTCACACTTTTAGAAAATAATGTGACATTTATTAGCCACAACTCGAAATACGTGGCCAAATGTTATCTGTGGCCACATATTTTTGTTTCATGTGACCAAAAACATATGCATTTGACACCTTAGCCACACTATATGAAAATAAATGTGACATTTATTAGCCACACTTGCAAAGTGTGGCTAAATATGATATACGACCACATTGTTTGTTTTTATGTGACCAATACCACATGTGTTCAAAACATTTAGCCACACTTTAAAAAAAAGTGTGACATTTATTAGCCACTCTAAAAAATGTGGCCAAATGTGATCTATGACCATATTATTTGTTTCATGTGACTAAAAACAGATGTATTCGAAATCTTTAGGCACACGTTAAGAAAAAACAACCACATTAGAATAGTGTAGCCAAATGGGATCTATGATCACAATACGTGTTTGATAATGTGACTAAAAGCTAATACATATGGCCATATATATTATTTTGTATGACCAAAGATTAGAAAATGATCATACTTAAAATTACAAAGTTCATGTGACTTTACAAACATTTGTTTATTTTGTGTGACGAAACGATATCAAACGTCATGCAAAAAATGTGTGACCAAATGTTAAACTAACTACATCTTTAAAGGTTCCCTCCAAAACATTTCATCATAAATTTAAACTTCCCTCCAAAATATTTGATCCTAAAATTCCCCCCCAAAAATATTTCATCCTAAAATTTAAATTTCCCCCCAAAATAATCTCATTAAAAAAATTACATTAATTAATATTAAAAAAAAAACAAAAACAAATCTTACTACATATTTAAATATTCAAACTGTTAATTAATATTATATATTCTAAACCATATTTGTTACTACTCGTTTTCATTTTAAAAATATGTTAATGTATGCATGTTAGTTACGTTATATACGTATTTAATATACGCATATTAGTACCAGTACCGAATTTCTCGTATCGAAATGTTTTCGGTACCGTTTCAGTACCAACTTTTTAAAGTTCATGGTACCAGTACTGTGCAGTACTAAAACGAACAATTTCGGTACCGATACCCATATTTTGCGATTTTCGGTGTCGGTAGGTTCGGTACCAAGCGTATCTCGATCTATAATCATGTACGTTTTAATGGACGATATTGAGACTTAATAGATCACAGTGGCCAATAGTGAATCATATATGTTTTAATGAACCATATTGGGCTTTAGTTGACCACAATGAACAATAGTAGATCATACATTTCTTAATTGACCATATAGGGCTTTAGTGGATCACGATGAACTCGTATGTATGTTAATGGAACATATTGGATCTTAATGGATCACAGTAATAAATAGTGGACCATAAATGTGTTAATGAATCATATTGAGCCTTAATGGGTCACGATGGACAATAAAAGATCTTATATATCTTAATAGACCATATTAGGCTTTAATGGGTCATAATGGGTGATATTAGATAATATGTGTTAACAGGATATAGTGGGCCTAGATGGATCACAATGTCTAATAGTGGATTATACATGTCTTAATAGATCATATTCGAATAACCAACAAAACACCACACCACGAACTTCACCACTCAAACCCTCTTATTTCCTCCCAAGTTTTATCATCCTCATCGCAATTTCAATCTCATTCATCAAAATCCAACACCTAAAATCAACCATCTCACCCCTCATTTCCCAAATCCCCCAAATTCTAGGGTTTTAACGGCCAATCTTAAACCCTAATCATCCCACCCCACCAAACCCTAATTCAAACTCTAATCCCTGCCTGTTATGGATGGCACCTTTCATTTCCGGTGGCGGCTATTGCTCCGAAGCATGGTCATACATCCTAGCCCTAACCCACCACAACAATCACCCCAACAACCTTAGGTTTACTATTGCACAACATGGTGACAGTGAGAATGTATATTACTGGAACGGGTTACCTGTTGAGGTTAGAACATTAGCTTATGATCTTGTCAACACTCAGTGTAGGTTAAATGAGTGGTCATCCTGCTTTATATGATGAGTGGCTCTTTAGATGCTCTCAACTCTTAGTTTGGGTAAGGCTTCCATTAATGAACTTAGTTCTTAATATAGATGTCGAATATTCTGATTTTAACTTTTTTTGGTGCATACTGCAGGCGACCATACTTCTTGTCTCACGGTTTGATTGCTGGTTATTTGTTTTATCGAATTGGGTATTGTGTTATTGGTGGATCATGAAACTGTTCTTAGGGATCCCAATTTTGCAAGCATCCTTTTCTTCTATGGAGGTATTTACTTTTGTCTTCATATATGCAGCTACATTCTACATCGTTTTAGCTTATTTACAAAAAAAAAAAAAAAACAGAGAAACACTTTATAGTTGAAGCTACGTTCTGGTCTTATGACCATTTTATTTCGAAAGGTAAACTCTTCTTGTATGTTTCTTGGTTTTCGGTTATAAAGAAAGACACATGTATATATTCGGTAAACTTGCTCATTGTGTATTTCAGTGTCTCCCTGTTAGCCTGGCATACAAAACACAATTTTCCGAGGGGGAAATCCAAACATTCATGTCTGTGGACGCTGATCGAAATGTAAATATGTGCAACAGTTTTCATGACATGTGGAGGTCTTTATCTATTTTTACACACACACACACACATATACATATATATATATATATATATATAATAATAAATAAAGCCTTCAAGTGTATAATAAACTTCTTTTAACCTTTCAGCTTGCCATTGCAAATTGGAATTGCCCTGTATTTGCTCTATACACAAGTTCAGTTTGCTTTTGTTGCTGGAATCACAATTAACTATTTTGTTGATAGTTGATACCAGGTAGAATGTCTTCATATTTCATTCTTCTTTGATGTATGATATCTCTGTAATCCGTTATTGTTTCTGATAAAGCTCTAATCATTCATTGATAACATGTACAGTAAATAAATGGATTGCTGAAATGATTGCCAGTGCCACCAAAAACATGATGGAGCAAAAAGATGAAAGGTGTGTGTGCCATTTTGCGAAAGTAGTTATAGTTTATAAAAAAGAAATTTGATTAAAATAATCCCAACTATTACCTATTGGCCAACAATAATCCCAACTAACGAAATGTTTTGTGATAGTCACAACTTAAAACTTATTTTCTCCCAATGAGCCTTTTCTAACTAAGGTCTAACCCGTTAGTTTTTTATGACATGGACTACTTATGTGGCAAAGTTTTGATGACGTGGATGGTTTATGTTGTGAAGTTTTGATGATGTGGACTGCTTTTGTGGCACTCCACGTCAGCAAAAACTGATTGGGATAGACCTCAGTTAGAAAAGGCTTGTTGGGAGAAAACAGGTTAAAATTTGGGACTGTCACAAAACAATTCGTTAGTTGGGATTGTTATCGACCAATAGGTAATAGTTGGGATTATTTAAATCCAGTTTTCCTAAAAAAACAAATTTGCTTTTCTATTACAAATAGTAGTGTCATGGGAAAATCGTATCTAGAAGTGCAGTGACGGAGTTATACGTTCTGTAAGTACATATTATAAAACTGTAACAATTTTACAGGGTTAGGACCGGAGAACTATTGACGTATATTCGTACTTTGAAAATGTATGGTTGGGAGCTTCTTTTTATGAGTTGGTTAATGAAGACAAGATCCTTAGAAGTCAAATACTTATCAGTAACAAATTCTCTCTACAAAGCTATATAATTGATAGAGGTGGCATTTTCATACATTATAACCTTTTTGACTAATAAATAAGATTGAATAGTGATAAAAAGGTAAAAATGTATTAACATAAAACATCAGACATTTCATGGAAGAAAAAATACCAAGGTTTGGGCTTAATTGGGCTTTTTATCAAATCCTAGGACTTCAAGTACAAGGGTACAACCAAAGGGCAATCAGGCCTAGGACCGGCAGCCTAACAGGATTGGGCCCAAGACCCATTGTAGTCTTCTACAAACCTTTTAGATACTTTAAAGCTGAGTTGTTTGTTATCTTTGCACTTCACTTACTTGGCCTAGGCCTATTGCATCAAAACTTGCCGCTGATACTTCTCTTCTTACCGGACATGTATCCATCATTATATCATTATCTCTTCTATGTATCAGCGTGTTCTTGATGCCCTCTTCCTTTCAGTTCTTGGTGGGACATGTGCTATTCCTGGTGCATTTGGCTGTGGGAAAACAGTTATCAGTCAAGCTCTATCTAAGGTATTCTCAATAATTAGTTCTTCATGACTCATTTGAATGATTAGACATTAATGTTGTTTTTATATTCACTATTCTCCCTTCTATGCAGTACTCAAATTCTGACACTGCTGTTTATGTTGATTGAAGGGAAAGAGGAAATGAAATAGCAGAAGTATATCCACCGAATATATTATTGTATTTTTTGCTTCATTTATAGATGCACTTTCGTCTTCATTGTTTTATAACTACTTTGTAGGTTCTCATGGAATTTCTTCAAGTGACCATGACTTTGCCTGATGGCCTTGAAGAATCTGTCATGAAACGTACCACACTTGTTGCCAATACATCTAATATGCATGTCGCTGCTCGTGAGGCTTCAATTTATACGGGTAATGCACATAATAATTTAATTGCGTGTTTAGTTCATTCAGGAATTACATTAGTTGTAATGTACATTACTACTTGTTAGCCTCATGTATTAGAATTCTGAATTGATGTTTGTTTTGGTAACATTGTAACTTGGTTCTCATGATATATTAAAGCTTTGAAGTTTCTGAATAGAGAAACCAATAAAGATGTTTAACTCCTATTCATGCACACATGCAGTGTAGTGGATCACAATGTATCGCATGTTATTGCAAGTGCTGCTAATGCAGGTTGAGACACAAGTGCTGCTAGGAGTGATGCAGGTTATGTTGCAGTTGCTGCATCATTTGTAGATAACATTTGATTAGAAGTTTATGTACTTAGTATTTGAATTGAAAACTTATGTATGGATTTCGGTTTATTATATTGTTAATATCATTAGTTTTTTTTTTAGTTTTGTTCATATTTACTATTTTTTAATTTTGCAAACATTTAAAAATAGATTTGCTAATTATATGAAAATGGCGACGTAGAATCTCAACTAATATGTGTGGCCAAAGGATAGATAATAGCCACATTTAAAATTACATAATTTCGTGTGACTATAAATAACCATTAGCCACACCATAGTCACCTTGTCTTTTTGTTTGTGTGACAAAATGATATCAAACGTTATGGGAAAAGAAAATTATGTGTGACCAAAGATTAAACAATAGCCACACTTAAAATTACAAAATTTTGTGTGGCTATAAATAACCATTACCCACACCATAATCTCTTTGTTTCTTGTTTGTGTGACGGAATAACACCAAACGTCATGGGGAAAAAAAAGTTGTGTGACCAAATGTTAGACAATAGCTACACTTACAATCACAAAATTTCATGTGGCTATACATATCCATTAGCCACACTTTCGTCACTTTGTTTTTTTATGTGTGACAAGATATAACAAATGTCATAGGAAAAACAAATATGTGTGACCAAATGTTAGACAATAGCCACACTTATAATTACAAAAGTGTTATGTGTGTCTAGTAAAAGTTTTTAGCCATACTTACAATAAATTCATGTGATTGTATAATACAAACGGCCACACTTACAGTAAATTCATGTGGCCGTTCCAACCCTTTAGCTACATTTAATGGATAGAATGCTTGATTACAACAACTCTTTTTGCCACATTTTTTAATTGATGTGGCTAAAACAAACTTTTATGTGACTATATAATAGAAACGACCACATTACATTAAATTCATGTGGCTATTGCTACCATTTAGCCACTTATTGTACAGAATGTCTGATTCTAGCAAGAAATAATGGTACCATTTAGCCACACTTTTAAGTTGCTACGGCCACTAAACATGAATGTGACCGTATGATACCTACGATGACTCGACCTTTGGTCACACTTGAGATGGAAAAAAAAAGTGTGGCGAAAGGCGTATGGTCACACTTTTTTTGTGTGGCTGTAAGCCTTTTTTGACGTAGTGTTTCCCCAAGTTGCAAATAGTGTGTTTTAACCAACTTCTTTATTACTACAAGACTTGTTACTGACTAGGTTATTTATTCCTAGTTATTTTATCTTGTACATACTCCGTTTTATTTTAATTCACGTTAACTCGGGCCCTTTATATGCTTTGTTTTCTCAAAGTATTTTTCATCCTTTTAATAAATATTAGATTTATTTATTTAAATTCTAATATTCACCGGGTTTACTTAACCACCTACGGTATTTTACCCGTTCATTATTATTAACATGGTTTAATTACCAACCCCGATTTCGGGGTGTTACAAGTCTACCCCCCTTAAAGAGGTTTCGTCCTCAAAACCTTTTCTTAGATAATTCATTGAGTTTAAACTCAATGTATTTGATCCGAGAAATCTTTTAAACATTGCGCATACTTTTAACCAATTGTTAGTATTACCAGATAAGTATGGTAACATCTTTTTGGTCACTAGTTGTCTACGTATCTCATACGACATAGTGCAACTTGAAATAACGTAATCTCGTTATTTCCACTAGTTTAGTTAATTTAGCGATATCCATCGCTTTCATATACTATCGAATTCTTTATGAATACGTTACTTTGACCCGTTTAAAGGTCTTTAGTGAAATCTTTCACTTTTAGCAACAAATTCTTTTGTTTTCAAATTTATTTATTCGGTTCAGTTATACCGAATCTACCGCTTACAAGCAAACCAAATTTCTTGATTTGAATTGCTGACCTTAACCGGTCTCACTAACTGGACTTATTAGTCCAGTTATTTCTACCGCTCGCTTGGTTATAATGTGATTCTACCTCACATTGTATTTCTTGACCGTGATCGTGTCACATCATATTTAATTCACATCAACCTTTTATTTTCGGAAACATCACTTTTTCGAATATATCGTCTTGCGCTTATTAGTGTCAAGACTTGTATCCTTCATGCTTACTATTTAAATTCCTATCAGAATTTATATTTGTAAAAACGTTATTTCTTACTAAAACCAAAGTTTTAGTTTTAGGATCTTCTCTTTAACTTTTGTCAGAATTATGGATATTGACAGTTCATAATTTATTCTTTTACAGTCTTAGTTTTATGCGGGGATTCTCAACTGATTCCCTTGCTTTATCTAATTAACCCGTAGGTTTTATCACTTAGCCTTATGGGCTATTTTGATTAGACTTTCACCTCTTTAGGGCGAAGTCCTTATAAATTCTTTCTAATCATGACCTGTGGGTCGTTTTAGTCTCGTAGACCTTTCATTTGTTTATAACCCTAAAGGTTATGTTGATCCCGTAGATCACTCCTTACTCATGTCATTCTTAAAATACATGTTTGGTGTCAAGGCACCGTGTTTTTTTCGAAGAATCATTTGGTTTCAAGCTTAGGTTCCGTTAACCTTGATTGTAGTTTCATGGCTACAATTGTTTTCTTTCGGACAATTTTCCTACTTATGACTTCTCACGTCATTTATGCGTCAGTTCTTCTTATGCTTACTGTTATTTGATTTGCATATATTTTTATTTGGTTATGTCCCATTACCGAGCTCATTACTCTTTTGCATTTAACGCTACCTTTATCCCGCTTGCGTTTACTCATGCCGTTTGGCATGATATTATATTCAACCCTTCAACTTTAAAATAGTTGAACATAATTTATTTAAAATTTCTATTTACATTATCTTGTCATCTTTTAGTTATGACTCAAAACCCGAGTCTTTTAACTTTCCATCCGAGTTCCCGTTTCTCGGTCTCCGCATGTATTAAATTCTTACCCATCAACCGGGTGTTGTACCGAAGTCGTTATTATTGCAACCCTCCCGGTATGAATTAAGACCTCGCTTCATATTTTTTTTATATTCTGACTTTGTCCTCAAGTTCGACGTTTTACAAAAACGGCCCGTTAAGAGGCATATTTGCATTTTCCGGGTTCGAGTGCAAGTACACTCCCTCCCAAAGCATATCCTAATCATTTTACATGTTTCTTTGTCCCTTCTCCCGGACTCATTTGATTCATTTAGGTACTTTTTAATTTGTCCCACTCACCCCGTCCTTACTACATTGTATGTAAGCATTTCAATCATAAAAAGTTCATGGTATCATGTGTTCACTACCTACTTGGCCAGAGTAGGCGATCAACACATGACATACATGACTCTTTTATAACTTTCACATCACACCCCATGTAAGTAACACCTCTATTTATTTCTCTTGGAAACAATATCCTGGATAGGTATTCTATTCAGGGTTTTTTTTTCCAAATTTTCAATCTACATATGCAACTATCAGTTTCTACGTATTTGTTGCATATTTCTATTTATGCAATAATTTAAACGTGCACCTGGTAAATGCTTGCCCTAACGGGATGTCTTTCCATTACTTATTTGCGATCGTTGCGCGATTTAGGTCCTTGATGAGTATGCTCTTCTTATCCTATCTCGGACCGTTCCATCATCATATCTACAATTCATTCCACTCTCGTCATCTTCAGACGCGAGTTTCCTTCAATTAAAACATTCACAAGAGTTAGTAATGTCAACTTCAATAATCGCCCGTATCATAATACAAGGCTTTTTTTTACCATACGCGTCAACGCGCGTATTTTCATCAACCATATCAATCCTTTTAATTGGGGTAACGTGTATCACACGATAGCCCTATGTGTTGTTTACAACACTTTAGCATGCTAAACTATTAACATACATGTACTTACCGGATTTGCGATCAAGCCTCGAACCGAACACCAATCTTTATTAAGAGCATAAGGTTTAAGTTCAAGCATAGTTTTCCCACCATACTTGAATCTCTTAAACCAAGGCTCTGATACCAACTTGTAACAACCATAATTTTATTTAGTGATTTCCGTAAATAATCACAAATTACTGAGTATTTATATTTAAATATTCATGCTCAAATACGGGTTTATTAAAAACTTTACTAAACTTGAAAGCAAAACAACATAATGTAATTTAATTCATTGTTTTAGAATAACGACGAAACAACTTGCGGAAGCTTCATTTAACGCGTGTTCGGTTCTTGCTCGACGCTTGATCTTCATCCGGGGCTCTCGACATTCATCTGTGTTCAAAACCAACTTAAAAGTTAGTTTTGATAATTAAATATATATGGGTTGAATCATAGAATTAAAGAAAAAAATCAGGAAATCCTAATATTAATCCCTTGATCCTAGAAGCAAGGATTCAATTCCGGCCTCCACCGTAACTTACGGTGGTCACCGTAAGTTACGGTGGCCCCTGATTTAATAAGTTCCCACCGTAACTCAGTAGAGAACTGGAGTAATGATATCAGCCCCACCGTAACTTACGGTGGGCACCGTAAGTTACGGTGGCCCCTGTATCAGCCCTTTCCAATTTTTGCCGTTTTTGACACGAAAACTTTCGTATCTTTCAATCCGCATATCCGTTTGATCTCCCGTTTCTTCCTACATGATCTAAATTTGATTCTCCATCTCATGGAGTTTAAATTCAACATTCAAACAAATAAAATCCTAAATTTTTAAGCATTCGGCTTATTATTAAAAATTCACATTTTGACCCGTTTAGGAGATTTGTATGCATTAAAGCATCAAATCCGCTCTTCTCTTTTAGCACCTCGCGTTCCAACATATAAATTGCTACTTATATTCTACCATGACTATTTTTGTGGTGGATCCAACATAAAGGACCCATAATCCCAATTTTACCCTTTTGTTAGTCATTTTACGGAAAAACCCAAACTTAGGCATTTGATCCACAAAAGGCTTATACCGATAACTTTTATGTCCGTCTATATCTAATATGTTCATATTACATGTACTTAAACAATCCCCAAAGGTTGTTTACCCGATTTACCAACCATGGGCGTTTTGGTCAACTTTAGTCCTTCAATTTACGAAAAAGGACTTACACCAAATTTTGACCAAAATCGCACGTTTATCTATAAATTGTTTATGCGTACCTGGCTCGGGTCAACTTGTGGACCCGTTTTAAGACCGTGTCTCTATAATATGCTAATTCATAGCCTTGCTAATTCATAACCCATTCATCCTGCGAGCATGAGACTCGACATACACTTTTTAGTCATAAATTGTCAAATGGTATCAATATCATCATTTGACCCGGTTGGTCTAAACTACCAAATGTTTTGCGCTTAATATTAAATGGTGTTTATCCACCATTTCATTAAATAACTATCCTTGGATTTCTAACCATTTAGTTATGTCGCCCTAACCCATTTCTTATGCTTTTATTCCAACATAGTTTATGTCCCTTGGCGTCGTTTAAAGCTTTGACTTTTATCATACATACGTGATTAAAATCACCGGTTTACCCTCTTTACTCTCTTAAGCTTACTTATAAAGTAGCTAATCAAAACTTGTTTTAAATATGTCACTTCAATGACTATTTTGCGTTTTTCACCCTTTTACCAATAGTAATGGTTTTTCATAATTTTGGTATGTTCCGACCCGTATCAATTCGCGTCGGGAACCATACCTTGGATATTATCTTTATCATATAAATAACTTTTGAACAAGCACGTATGCTACAAAAAGGGTGTAAGTTCCACTTACCTCGCATCCGAACTACGCTTTTTCATTTCATTCTTGATTTATTTGACCCGCTTCCTCATCAAGCTTCCACCTAGCTCGTTAGGCGTCAAACTATCATCATAATTCGTAGTATGGTTAGATTAGTCATTATCAATTATGACTACTCCACCTAACGGGTCTTATGTCGAATTTATCACTCGATCAAATCATTGGTTAGTTTGACTTCCTAAAAGTCAATTGGTCTATCAACATATTCAAATGCACATTTCACACGAAATTTCAACATTTTAGCTTCATTTAGGCATTTTAACAAACACCTAATGAGCATGATTTCATATAATTCACAATCAAGTTATTGACTAACTATTTAGCCAAGATTTAAGCATCATATCACATGTTCATGTCAAATTTCTATATCAAAAATTCTGGATTTTCTTCATGAAGCTCAAATACACTAGGTTAACAAAGATAATCCTAGTCTTTAGCATAATTCTACAAAACCCACTTGACACATGAGTGTATGATCATGAATTCACAACCATGAACATCAATTCAACAAATAAATGACTAGGGTTTACTCGTAGACATAGTTTCATCCCTAATTTCATCCAAACAACGAACATGCAAGCTCAGATTCGAATCTCACAAGTTCATCTAATATTTAAGATAGAACCACATAGTAAAATTTCGCATACCTCATGATCCCTTTACTGAGGTGATCACTAATCTATGCTTGGATTTCGATTTGGACTTGATTTGCTCCTTCAATTTGTTGATTTTGTGCTTGTTAGGGTTTGAGTAGGAGAGCCCCTTGGCTCCTGTGATTGTATCGACCAGAACACACACTTAGTGTGTGTGTTTTGGTGTAGGATTTTATTTAATTAAAACTAGTTTTCAGTTTTTCATATTTGGCCCCTCAACTTTCCCCAAGTTGCATATGGTGTGTTTTAACCAACTTCTTTATTACTACAAGACTTGTTACTGACTAGGTTATTTATTCCTAGTTATTTTATCTTGTACATACTCCTTTTTATTTTAAGTCCCGTTAACTCAGGCCCTTTATATACTTTGTTTTCTCAAAGTATTTTTCATCCTTTTAATAAATATTAGATTTATTTATTTACATTCTAATATTCACCGGGTTTACTTAACCACCTATGGTATTTTACCCGTTCATTATTATTAACATGGTTTAATTACCAACCCCGATTTTGGGGTGTTACAAGTCTACCCCCCTTAAAGTGGTTTCGTCCTCGAAACCTTTTCTTACATAATTCATTGAGTTTAAACTCAGTGTATTTGATTCGAGAAATCTTTTAAACAGTACTTATACTTTTAACCAATTGTCAGTATTACCAGATAAGTATGGTAACATCTTTTTGGTCACTAGTTGTCTACGTATCTCATACGACATAGTGCAACTTGAAATAACGTAATCTCGTTATTTCCACTAGTTTAGTTAATTTAGCGATATCCATCGCTTTCATATACTATCGAATTCTTTATGAATACATTACTTTGACCCGTACGAATTCTTTATGAATACGTTACTTTGACCCGTTTAAAGGTCTTTAGTGAAATCTTTCACTTTTAGCAACAAATTCTTTTGTTTTCAAATTTATTTATTCGGTTCAGTTATACCAAATCTACCGCTTACAAGCAAACCAAATTTCTTGATTTGAATTGCTGACCTTAACCGGTCTCACTAACTGGACTTATTAGTCCAGTTATTTCTACCGCTCGCTTGGTTATAATGTGATTCTACCTCACATTGTATTTCTTGACCGTGATCGTGTCACATCATATTTAATTCACATCAACCTTTTATTTTCGGAAACATCACTTTTTCGAATA